>VZRH01002633.1:215116-333168 GCA_013397555.1 Urocynchramus pylzowi | reverse complement strand
CCCCGCACTGTGTTTAGCCTTTGAGAGCTTTGGGATGTCCCTGTGCTGCTGATGTGTTAAGTTATCTCTGGTCTGTGTTTTTAATGTTCCCTTCATTCTGCTTGAGTAGGCAGCTGATAAGCAGGGGTGAAAGCCCTGTGTTTTGGAAGGCAGTGCTCTCCGACCTGTGGAGATAAAAGGTGCTCAGCTCACTGTTCTGTAATAGGGTGCACTTGGCTCCTTGTGGGACTGTTAAGCTTCATTTACTACTCTGAGGCTTTAGTGTGGCTTAAAGACTATGAGGAGTACCCTGAGAGAGAGGAGATTTAGTTAGCAAACATGACCTAGCTGAGATTCAGAACAAATATATAGAGTTTCCTGATTTTTTTTTTATTTGTATAAATTTCCTGAGCATCAGAGCATGATACTCCCTGTGAGATTTTTCAAGAGCTGGAACAAATTTAAATTATTTTTAATGACTTGAGAGATAGGAGAGAAGAGCAGAGAATCACTGTGATGTTTGAGCTTTGTGCTGGGGAATTCCTTGATACTGTTTTGTAAACTTTCCCGAAGTATTCAGTCAAATTATTTAAACTTGCTATTTAAGAAACTGAATATAAGCCACTCTTTTGCTTAAAAATAAGTAAGAAAAATATATGTGGTAGCAAATTATTATTTAGACTGAAAAAAAGAACGATTGCCTATGTAATAGATTATATTCCAGCACAAATTTTTTCAGTAGCTATTTGAAGCAGGTATCTGTACTGACTACTACACTATTCAAATTACTATTATAAGTTACTATTACTGACTTTTCAAATTACTGCCTATTGCCTGCGTCCAGGTGGAATTTAGAAGACATGTAATTAGCCAAAAGCCTCAATTTGCTCTGTTTTGTGTTACTTTGGTGCTCCGGGGTTTTGAGTACACCAGCTTTTTCTGTCAATCTGCTGTTGGCTAGAAAAACGTTACTAATGGCAGTAAAAACAAACAGAAGAATTCCTTTACTTTGGTGTTTTTATGTAGTTAATTCTCAGACAAGACTTCACCTGTAAAGGCATAAAAGATGATAGTGACATCTGGAAGGATTGTGATGCTGTCAGCCCTACTTTGGCTTCAAACTGGTTGCCCTTTTTGTTTTGACTGTTTGATGGGGTACCTTTGGCATGAATCAATAGCAGACAGGATATTGATATTTGAATCGATAGTTACTGTTTGGCTTGCTGAGGCTTATGTTGCTGCTGTTCCTGTGCTGCCTGCTGCAGAAGTGCTGTGTTTTGCTTGGTTCATTTTCACTCCATCATTTGGTCCTAGTATTCTGTGCTCATCAATGCCATATCCAGTGATGCTGATGGCATTTTTGTTGTTAGCACCTAATGGGCTTTTGATCAGATGGATTCAATATTCTGGTTAGACTTGTGAGGCTGCTGAGTGTGAAACAGTGTGTTTATGCATAAAACACCTGTTAAAAATAGTTTTATTAAAATATTCTTAATTAGGGATTAGTGTTTTAATTCACTTTCTGTGGTAGAAAATACATGTGCAAATGCAGTTATTTTGAGAAAAGCCATTATGTTGTGTAGGAAAATGTTATAAACACAAACTGCAAAGCAGTCATAAAACTCTGCCTAGAAACACCAATTGATACACTCAGTAGTCAGGATCCTAATTTTATTGCTCACTATGAATCACTGTGTTTATAAGAGGAAATCAGCTGTGTATGGGCTTTAAATAACTTACAAATTTTCTTAATTTTTTCCTCATATTTGGCTCCTCGTAATGCATTTTGGGCTATTGTATAATTTGCTATGAGATACTTAATACCTTCTGTATTTTAATTTAGGTCATGATATGCTCCCAATGATTGGTATGCAAAAGCATAAAAACACCCTGCTAAGATCAGCAATTGCTCCTTTTACTTAATCCCTTATGAACAGGAAAGGTGTAGGAGCTTTACATCTGCCTGCAGCCCACCTCTCTTAAGTTGCCTTTGGATTCTATCACTGAAGTATTTAGTGATGGGTGCAGTTGAGAGAAGTTAAAAATAAGCATTTTGTTTAATTTGTCTACACAGATTATAAGGCTTAGGCCAGGTAGACAGTTTTTGAGTCAAAACCATAAACACACTATTCTGTCATGTCTCTCTGTTTAGAAGAGCATCTTCCCAGCTTGGTGGTCCTTTCAGGTCATTGCAACATCCAAAGCACAGCAGGTGTTTGCAAAATTGGTGCAGACTGCTGGGATATCCATGATCTCTAGGCACGTTTTTCAGAACAGTCTGAAGCGGATTTAAGAGTACATTACTGCTTAGAGGCACAAGTACTTTCCTGGCTGTGATCTGCTGGTTTTCCACTGCTGACACCACTAATCAGCTGTAGCATTAAGTCATCTGGATGTGTCTTGTGGAGTTCCATCTGCTAATGGGAAAATAAGGAAAATGAATTGAAGCGAGTGGAGTTGGAGGGATTGGGACTCTCACCTCACCTTCCCAGCTGTGGTGTCCTGTGGCCCATGGGCAGTCAGTGAGCTCTTGTGTTAGATCAGGGGTGCAGGACCACAGTCCTGGGTGTGCCTTATCAGGTTTGGCCACCTTAGTGCAGTATCATGTGCAGTAAATGTAACCAGTAATTAAGATGGTGCTTGTTTTCCAGCTGATTGTGGGTTGCCTTCTCTCAATGAGCAGTAAACAGTACAAGTAAATGGAAAAAAAAAGTGTAAATCAGAAACTAGTATAGGAAAGACATCCTTCTGTTTGATACTGTTTTTAGTGGAGAGGGAGTTGGATATAAAATGACACATGCTAAAGCTGTAAAGAAGGAAGTACAGCTTTTGAGATACAAGTCTCCTGTAGCAGTACTTCTACACATCATCTGATAGAATCTTACTTTATTTTTGTTGTTTTAACAAAGAAACAAATGTGCTGAATAACAGCTTTATTTTGTTTTCAGGATGATCTGCGCAACACCCTGAACTCTACCTCAACCACAGATGGACTCTCTTCAGCTTCATTTATAGAATACCCAAAGCACAAGCCATTTATTAATTCAGATTTGCAGCGTTCCCCAGGGAAACCAGTAACTCCATATCCTGAAAGCCACAGCAGAGGTAATAGTTCAGCAAAGTTGTTTTCTGGCATGTTTCCAAATCGTGATAAAATACTGTATGTCTTCCACACCTATGAAGGTTGCAGTCTTTTTTATCCTTTTATCAATTCCCAGTGATGTCCAGGTCACCTGTTTTGTAGGTTCTTGGCACTTCTCTTTCCAAAGAACACCTGGTGATAAAGGTCATATTACAGATGGAGAAATATGCTCCTCTTTGGTAGTAGAAAACTGTAAAATTGTCTGTCAGTACAAATTTATGAACTACTCAGGTCTTTTGTTGTTTCTTCAGTCTTCTTCTCCTTCAACTTTTCCTCTCCTGAGTTCCTAGCTGAGTTAGAAATAAGGAGATTTTAGTCCCCAGAATGGTTTGGACCAAAGGAAGAGGTTTGGTCCTGTTAAAATTGGAAGGCTTGTCATGGATGAAGGATGTATTGTATTTATCGTATCAGTGAAGACTTAAAGGATACAGGGAAGGCTTCAGCAAAGTGCTGAACTGAGAGCTCACAACACCAAAAATGGAGGCAATTTTACTCCCATTTATTCTTCTTGTTTCTAGGCTATTCCTTCTCCCTCCCTTCCCATGCTGGACATGAACAGAAAAACTATTCTTAGTTAGTTTTCTGTTGTTTTGGTGAATTAGCTGGTCATGTAGTGAGACTTACTCCAGAACTGCCTTGGGGTACATTCAAGGTGCCTCATGAGGAGTTGGGAGACCAGAGCAGGGCCGATCCTTTGAAGAGCTGTTTGGCTCAGGGTCATTGCAGAAATGCTCCCTTTAAGACTGGGGTGTTATGGAGGCTTAAAAGTATGAACTGCTTGATATTTTTTCCTTATGGAGAAAAATGAGAAATGTTTAGGATGAATCCCAATATTACCCAACTAAGAAAAAAATCAGGATGATAGCCTGAAGTCCCTGTTCCAATAACACAATTAATGTCTGAGTTACTAGGGACTTGTGTGTTAATGACCTTCAAGATGAAATCTCAGTTCTTGCAGCACTATTTAAAATGCACTATATACTCTCATGGCCATCAGTTTTGAGAGTGCTGTTGACACAAAACTAAAACAATCTTTACAGATGAAAAATTGAATGTGCAGGAAAGAGCTTCCTTATGAATTACTGATGCAGGTGTGTTTTTATAGAGTGTACTGCATGTTGCATTAGCAATAAAGTTTTGACTTCCAAGTTTTCACTTGGCAATTCTTTTTCTAATGGTGACTCTGTCAACTCTGAAATAAGGATGGGTGGTGGGAGACAATCAGATAAATTATATCCCGTTTTAGAAACTAGCAAATTTTTTATTTTAAAAAAATGTTTAAATGAAGTGCAAATGAAAGTGAGTATGTACTGAAATTTTAATCCAACATGTAGATGATCCAGTATGTTTCTCTTTTTGCATAGCTTTTAAAAATGCAGAAATGTTCTGGAGTGTATATTTTAGTAAATTTAAGGATGTGGGAATTAATTTCAAATGGCAGAATTGATTTGATTGTTCTTGGGAGTCCTCATTGCTCCTCCCTTTCCCCATATTAAATAAATCTTTTTGAAAAATCCTGAAATTGAGTATAGTAAATTCTGTTTATTGTGGGTTTAATGTCTTTGTGTTGTATGTGTGTGTCAGCATGCACAGTTGGCTTTAGTACTCTTAACAGGAATGACTGAATAGTACTTAGCCTGTTTGGTTTCACCTTTATCTGTTCACTGCTTGAGTTGCTTCATTGCTGTGTTTTGTTAGTCATTATTGTGTATATACAGAGATTTCAATGTAGCTTTTAACAATAATAGTAACAAACCCGTTCGTTGTTTCAGCTATGCCCATTTCAAGTGAATCCTAGGAACAGTAAATAGAGAAGAGGGTGCAGTTGGTGATTCTGATATTGCAAATAGGGCCAAATTATCAATAACTTCCCCTTAACTGTGTCTGCTGTTGCTACTTCTTATGTACTTGACAGGTTTGCATTGATGTGATACTCTCATGTGCTGCTATTCACTTCAAGATTTGATAATATTTCTTTAAATTTTTTTGTGTTATCTGATGGACAAACCAATATGCAGTCCCAACTCTTCTAGTGCTCAAGCATGCTTTATTGCAGGTACATTCTTTCTCTGGAGTGGATTTAAGCACAAAGGAGTGGGCTAATGTGACTTTGCAGATTAGTCTGCTATTTGAGCTGTGTGTACAGATGTTCTTGTGTTTAACTTCAGCAGCACTGTATAGGGGAAAGGGCTTATGGTTATGGTTCCCTTCACAGAATTAAATAGCCCAGCTAAGAGACAGGTAATACATCAGATTACCAGCAGATGGTCTAAATGCAAGGTGATGTGTGTTCTATTACAACTGCTTTTCCTTTTGTGGTGAAGAATATAGAAAAGCTTTGTTTAGTAACTGCTAAAGCTGGGAGTGCAGCAGAAAGGCAAAATGGTTCAGCACTAAGGATATGGATGTTTTTAGATGGAGGAGGGGAACACAAAAACCAGAAGAATTGAAAAATAAGTCCACTTATTTATAAGCACTTTTATAGCCCTTCTCATTGTTAACTTTTACTGTGTTGTGTGGCCATTCACGAAACACTGTTCGTGTATTTGTTGTGGTAGGAATAATATTAATATGGAGAATTGCTGCTGTTTTAACTATCTAGTTGTGACTTCTCATTTCCTTTTGATAAAGGATCAGAGGATACACTATTTGTTCTCACTTGACACAATATTTATATGCCTTGTTCTGGGAAATAGTTGTATCTTTCCCAAATGTATCAGGTGAAGGGTGTGCACTAAGGGCATCTATTTGTTTAAGACTAGTTTTAGAATCTATTATAGTTTAAAGGGAAACAGGTCTTAATTCCTGGAAGGACTCTTGGATGCTGGTAAGGAACACTCTGACCTTCTTACATACCATGCTTTTATAATAACATTTCAAGTTTAATGTTGTCTTGAAGTGATGATTTAATGGTATCTAACAAAAAGTACTTGTTCAATTGCAGCGATATTTTCTGCTCTGAAGAATCTCCAGGAAAAAATTCATCAACTGGAGTTGGAACGGTTTGAGGCAGAGGAAAATGTAAAACACCTCAGCAGGGAAACAGCAAACTTTAAAAAAATGCTGAGTGAACAAATGCAGCACAAAGAACGGGACAGGACTGAAGTGGCAAAGAAAAATCAAGGTTGTTTGCAAACTGTATATAGATACTCTAGAACATTGATGTGGATGAAACTTGATTCCTATAAATGCATAAACCAATTTTAATTTACTTTGTTCAGCATCTTTTGATTTGCAGTGACATGGGAAGTTACAAAGAAAGAATTTTAAGGCATTCTTTATTTTAGGGGTTTGTATACAAAAGTTCATTAGGCATAATATGTAAGGTTCTTAAATGGTCCTTTTCTTGTTTGTTTTGAAACTGTCCTGAAAACAACAACAACAAAAAAATCCCAGGAACAAGCAATGCATTATTTCTACCTTCTGCCTTCTGTTATCTTCAGAACTGACTTCTCAGCTGGCAGCTGCTGAGTCTCGATGCAGACTTCTAGAGAAACAGCTGGATTACATGAGAAAAATGATCCAGCATGCAGAAAATGAGAAGTCACATCTCTTGGAGAAACAGGTGTGTTCCCAAAACTATCTCAGGGTTAAATCATGAAGTCATTAATTACATCATGATTTTTCATAGTTACTGTAATTTTTTTATCTTGAAGTGTGGGTGTCTAGCTGGCCTTCATATTCTTAGGTATGGATAGCTTCCCTACTTAAATTTCCCAGTCTTCTCACAACCCTGGTATTTTCTTTGTGCATCTGTTTCTAAGGCAATAGCAGGCTTTGGTATTAATATTAATTGTTTGCTTCTGCATGCTTGGCTTACTGCAGTTGCTTGTCCTTATCCTCCAGTGTTATATCTGTATACCACTGGGAAGCAACTTCCCTTTTGTGTTTATAGTCTTCAGGCCTTTGGGGATTTTCTTTATTAGCACTACTCTTGCTGAATTAGGGCTGAAATACTGATTCTGTAGAAATAACAGTAAAATTTCTATTTCCCATCATCACCCAGTCATTCCCAATCATCAGTGGATTTTGCCTATATCTAAAATGAACTTGAATTATGTTTTATAGGCATATGGGTTGCCCAGAGCTATTTGTTCATTGCTCTCTGTGGCTATTCTATTTCAGTCTGTTAAATAGAAGGGAAAAAAAATCAAGAAAGCTGTTTCTGATTTCTGCATGATTTTTTAAAAATGTTTTGAGTTGGGAAGAAGGAGAGACTGCAGAATCCTCTCTCAGATGTGGTTGAGTGTCTGGTTCCCCAACATTGGTGGACCAGTAGTGCAGTTTGTTCCCCGATTGTGGCACCATCTAAAATTGCACAGAGGAAGTAGTAGTTCCTTTGGACTGTTTATGGACCTCCTTTGTGCTTCAGACACAAAGATGTTACAAAGGTGCTTACTATAGATAGTCTTGTTTTCTTTTGCTTATAATTGTTTTTCTTTTCACTTCTCCCTTCAAGGGCTCCTTGGAGAGAAATCGGCTTCTTGACCAATCACATGTTCAGTCTAAATTGGAAAAGCTGGACATACTGGAAAAAGAGTACAGCAGACTGACTACCATGCAGTCCACAGCAGAGGTCTGTCATTTGTCTTGGATACTATATCAGATTTATCTTGTTTATTGTAGTCTGTACTTCATAGCTTATGGCAATAGCAGAGCTGAGCAAAACTTCGTGCTTTAGAGTAAGACAGCAGCTAAACTTCATTTTAAACTGAGGTGTTGTGAAAACTTGAAGTTATTGCTGCAAGTGTACATGTCCAGGTAGGCTTTGGGGCACTGCACTGCAAGAGTTGGAGTTTAATTATGACTTAATAGTCTGGTGTTCCTCTTTTGTGCTTAGTTGATGCCTAGGCATTGTAAGATTGCAGCCATTCCTAAGATCTTGACTTGCTTTCCATGCTACTGAATGCTAGCAGTTATTTTCTGTTACTATTGAGATTCACTCTGACTTCTATGAATTTGATGTAATTTTTTTTCCTCTTAGCCCTCCTTATTAAGAAACACAATTATTACTAGTTATTTTGTGTGCAGACTTCTGTGGCCTTGTGTTGCAAGGCCTCTAGCACTGGGGCCTCTAACCCTGTGGGTTTGAGTCAGTCTGCCTTTTCAGGACTCTATTTGAATCAGTAGCTTCTACAAACTCAATGTGACTGTGTTTGGTCATATTCTGTTGTGGTGAGTTCACCCTTGAATTTTTATAATTTTTGTAATTTTATGGTGAGAAATAAAACTCAATCTCACCATGGGCTGCAGGAGAATCTCTGCTCTGGCATCTGGACTACCTTCTCCCCCTCCCTTGTTGACCTTAGGGTCTGCAAGGGTTCTGCTTTCAAATATTCTTACTCCTTGCTTCTGGCTGCAGTTCCCCAGTAGGTTTTTTTTCCCCTCCTTAAGTCTGTAATCGCAGAGGTGCTGCCACCATTGCTGTTGGGCTCAGCCTTGGCCAGTGGTGGGTCTGTCTGGGAGCCTGTTGGCATTGGCTCTGTTGACACGGGGAAGTTTCTGGCAGCTCCTCAGAGAAGCCACCTCTGTGGCCCCATGGCTACCAATGCCTTACCACACAAACCCCATACATCTCTGTGTACCCTCTGCAGTGTTGGCCTCTGCTGCTCCATCCACATACCTCTCTGCTGCTGTAAGAGAGACCACAAGTCTCCAAGGTTGGAAACTACAAAGAGCTTAACCAGGGAGAGGCTTCCTTCTGCAGATTTCTTCCCTGTTCCCCCAAAAGGACCAGATAGCACATGATTAGATTGTAGTATTATGGATGGCATTTCTGGATTCTGTCAAAATCATGGGCTTGTCACCCTGCACACCAGCCTTTACCTCGGGTGGTGAAATAGAAGGTGTTTCTCCAGAAGTACTTAAGGAGATGTTTGGTAGTAAATCTTTAGCTTCTTGGCTTGCTGCAGGACATTTAGATGCTATGACTTTTCTTGGAAGTCCCTGAGCCAAAGCAGCTGCAACAAGCTTTTTAAGGTCTTGACACCCTGTTGTGGTGAGCTGCAGTTGTAGAGTACAGGTGGTCGCATTGTTTACTTAGGCCAAACACTTGCAAAGAGAAATAGGAGTCTCCTGGGTCTTGTACTCCAAAAGTATCTGTGATTTCCTCCACATGTTCAGCCACTGGCATTCCCTCTGAAAGGCTTTTACTAAGTTTTTGACTGGTAGTAGCTGAAGTTTGGTGGGACTGGGTTGTTTGTCTTTTTGTGCTCGGCTAGTGAAAATAATTTCAGCCTTATGGTTCTTTTGTGTTCTTTTCTGGATCAAACCAGAGGTCTTGGATTTTTTTTCTTTAGGAATTAGTAGCTGTCACAATCAAATATGTTTTAGAGGAAATGGATGTTAAATTCACATAATTTTCAAGCAATTCAAGGACCTGAAATAAATCTGGATTTAGCTGTGACGTGTAGTCATTTTTCTTGTCATCATTATGTAGTTATAAGCTATTTTCTGGCTGTCAGGTCTGCCTGCCTCTGTGGTTATAGGCTGTGCTCGTGTGTGAGCATCTATGTGATAGGTATTACCTGAATATCTGTGAAGAGTGACTTCTCTACTCAGAAGTGTTGCATCTGTTCCCTCTTTGATCTCTGCTGTAGTTGTGGCAAGATCGTAGGAACATTTTCAAGTTGACTTTGAAGCAAGAAATAAGAGTCTCTTTTATACATGATGTGCTGAAGTGGATGGAAAGTGGTGAGGTGATGGCTCATGAGTGAGCAGTGATGTGTCTGCCTCTGAGTTCACACACTGCCAGACCACAGGTTGTGTAGGGGTCTTACTGAAAGCATTTAATCTCCCCAGAGACACTACCTGGCCCTATAAGTATTGTCTTCAAGTCATTTGCTCATGTCAGTAGTGGCTGTGAAAAGGAAATGCTGAGATTGCTATTTATGTGGAGTACTTACCCTGGAAATGCTTCTGAGGCATGTTTATTTCAACTGTAGTCCTGCAGTGCACTCTCTGGACAGTTGACTGAGAAGATCTGAACATACCTGTGTCTGAAGATGGAGTAAAAAATGTGGCTGTTCCCTAAAAGTGCAGTTTGGGCTGTGGTCTTCTCTGTAGCCAGATGGCCAGAATTTGCATGTGTGTGGATGACATTTTCACCAACTGTAGTTCGTAGTAATTGATCTTAATGCCAACAGTGAGACTTTAAAACCACACCACCCCCAATTCTGTGGATTAGGCAAAACACTGGAACAGATTGGCTGCAGAGGTGGTAGATGCCCTGTTCCTGGAAACATTCAAGATGAGTTTGGACAAGGCTCTGAGCAATCACCTGGTTTAGTGGAACGTGTCCCTTGGGCTTAAGGTGACCTTTAAAGGTCCCTTTCAACCTAAACCATCCTATGATTCTGGGATTCTGTGAGTAGGTGGTTGCATGAAATTCATTTTCTGTTACAAAACACATCAAAAATAGACATCAAAATATTTTATTTCTATTTTGTCATTAAAGTTTTTTGCGGTGGCTCCTGGTGATCGAGTGGATGTTCAGGCAGCCCAGTGCTGTCTTACATGATGGGCAGCACTGCTGGGCAGGGTCTGTTTGCTTGGCTCTGTGGCCTCTCTCTTAGTGACAATCCAGTAATCTGCATAATACCACCTTCTATAAACAAGAAAAAGAAATTATTTAGGAAATTTAAGTTGGATATCTAATTTCTAACAGGGTCTGTCACAGATGATACAATAAGATACATTCTTACTGTGCAGTTTGAGCTGCACCCTGCAGCTGAACAGGTGGCTGAGGTTTCGTGGGTTGACAAGGAAGTGAGTTTTTGAGAAGATGTAGCCAAACCAATCAGTGGTCAGATTTGAATATTGGCACTTGGTGTGGCCACTGAAGACATGGATACACCTCTGAGAACACAGAGGGTTAAAAATAAGAGCACTGCCAGGGGAATGCTCTCTTGGTTCAGTCTGTGAAGAGGGCTGAACCTGCCCTGCCCTGCCTAGCCCGCGGCTGGGCGGGGGAAGCCATGTGGGCCCGGGCCGAGGCGGGCCGCCTCGGGCCCCTGCAGGACAGAGGGGTGGAGGAACCCTGAGATGCTTCGGGCAGCCCCCAGGGTGAGAGAGAGCCTGTGCCACCCTGAGATTTGATATCATGTGCTGGCAGCACGGCCCAGAAGAAGGGAGGGCGAGAAAGTGCCCAGCTGTGGGAGACCTGGGCAGGCACAGGCCTAGATTTTAGCCCTTTTCTTGGACAATGGAAACTGTGAAACATTAATCCTCCTTGATTTGAATGAGAAGAGAGACATACATGAAATAGAAGGAAATGGGCAAGTGTGGTGAAGGTCTGAGCAAGTGAAGAATGTCAGAAGAAAATGGGAAAAATCCTAGGTGGGAGGAGATGATGGAGTGGCCTTTGGCTAGACTTTTTTTTGTATAGCCATAGACTGAACCAATTTTTCCTGTAGCACAGAGGCTGCATCTAGGGGGATGCAATGGCTTGAGCCAAGAGAGTGACCTGCTGCAGTGATTGCCACTGCAGGAGTGGAGTGAACAGAGAAAGATGAGGAAGGTGTGGTGGTGCCCTGTCTTCAGGGAAGAACATGATCTCTGTTCTCAAGACCCTTGGCCCCAGGGGAGGTGGAAAAATGGGGGGGACCTATGTCCTGAAAGTGAGAAACTGCTGCTTTTTTGGTCCTTGGCAAAGCATCCCTAAAAGGGAACTCTATAAGCAGTTTGGGTCCATGGACGGTGGTGAGAGCACTGGACATGGAAGGAGGATGTCACCATGGCAGATTTTCTTTGGGTGGTGCTGTGTGTGACATGGAAACATAAGAGGTTTCAACTGTGTTTCCTGGGGAAGCCTGTGGTACAAGAGAGACTCCTCTCTCCCTTGATGAACTGGGAATTGATTATCTGAGGGGTGGTAACTTGACTGAGAATCCAAGGTTTTGTCTCATTGTGCTGTGGTGGAAATTGGGTGGGGGGGAGGAGGAATGTTTTGGAAGGTTTTAATTTTGAATTTTGTGTGTTCTTTTTATTATATTATAGGTTAATAAAGTTTTTTTCCTTTATTCCTAAGCTGGAGCCTGCTTTGCTCTGTTTCTGGTCCCATCTCACTGCAGCCATTTGGGAAAATGTATTTTCATGGGCATGCTGGCATTGCGCCAGCATCAAACCATGACATGAGGGAATACTCATTCATTTCAGAATAAAAGCCTTGGCCAAGCTTCATGTCAGTCCTTAGTTTAAACAGAATATTTTCCTCAGTATTTTCATACTAAAAATTCTGTCAGACTTAAGAGGTTAATAAAAGGTCTTTGAGACTGACCACATAGATATCAAGAGTTGTGTCAATAATTGTAAAGGGCAGAAGATGATTTTAAGTTACCTGGAATACCTTTGTTTTGAATGAAAAAAAAAAAATCATCAGAATGATTCTTTCATTCAAAAGAAAAAGATGGTTCATATATATAGTGCACTTGTCCTCAATGTTTATCCAGGCTTTTGCCTTTTAACACCTTTGTATAACAGCTTGTTACATTATCCTTGCAGTTAATGCTTAAGTAAAGCTGAACTGAAATATTTAGTACCTCTATGTAGTGGGTTTATAAACAAACAAGTGTACAAATACAGCTGTCACTCTGTATAACATGCTTTTCTTTGCCTTAAGTTTGATTAGTGGCTCTGTGAATTATTAGTCTTTGGGGGAAGAGGAGGGAAACTGTTTTGGGGACTGGAGCTCTGGGTTGTTTTTTCACTGCTGTATAAAGCCAGAAAGTTATTTGATAACTTTCACATTAGGAATTTCAGTGTGTCTTGTTTAAGTAATGTTTTCATCTTGTTGGAGGCTTACAAAGAGAGGTGTGCTTTCCCTGTTAACCTTTTCCTTTGAAAAAGAGTTTCAAAAGAGGTCTTACAAGTTTTTGTGATAAAAAGATGAAATTACTTCAGTTTTTTTTAAAGGTATCTCAGGGGCATCATACAACCTTTCCTCCCTCTTCTTAATTAGGAAGGTGGCTAGATGTTCAAAAATTCTTTTTTTGTAAAAGTGTAAGTTACAGATTTTAGCAGAAATACCATTTGTGGTCTAAATATAGCAAGTCTTCTCTTGCCTTATAATGACATGTCTTTGTTAGCTCTTCTGTAGTACAGAATCTTGGAGGATAATGTACACAAAGCAACCTACTGTCTAGGATGTTTTTACAATCGAAGAGAAAGAGCCTTGAGTATTGTTCTGTGTGTATTTGGCTGTGTGAAAGCAAGAACAGAAAAATCAATTTAAATGTTAAGCGTAAGCTTTTGACTGCTGTATTTATGCCTATACAGGCAAAGCATCAGCAATCATTCTAATGCTCAAGTCTTCATTTATCCTTTAGTAAGAGGAACTCAGTTTTGTGCAAGCTCTTAATATTTTAGGCTTTAGAAAGAAAAAAATTTGTTTCATTAGTAACACTATTATTTTGATTCAACTTTGACTAGAGAAAAATGAAAGAGCTGGAACAGAAGCTTCATGAGGAAGAACATGCAAGGAAGCTTGTTCAGGAAAAAGCAGCTGAGGTAACCAACAGGAAATTTCTTTTGTACTGGTATGCACTGTAATTAGCTCTTCCTTTTTATCATCTTTTCAGCTAAGCTTACTTAAAGTGCTCCCAATATGCCTCACAGAATTGTGAAATCCTGGTTTTAGTATTTTTTTCTTCTTTTTTTGTTTCTCCTCCTGCCTGAGGTACTAAATGTTCTGGAGCTCTGTGAGCTTTTTGGAAACCTATCACCACATGTGCTTTGAAGGTTTGATTTCTTCACTAAAAGTTGGAGAAGAGGAGTAGAAATTCAGACTAATCCATAATTGAGTATGAATGGCAACCTCTCAATATATTAAAGTTGACAAATGGACTCCCTTGTTCATAACTGTAATTAAAATATTGTAGAAGGAAGTAAAAGAGGCAACATGCTCTTGATTATGAGCCCTTAAGGATGCTGGCTGGTCTTCTAACCTGAAAGTGTGGTGTTCATTAAGCATTCATTGTATGCTGGAGAATTATGGAGGTAATGTGTTAGGCTCTAACATTAACCTTTGCCATAAGTTTGGTGTGATGGGGAAAGGGGTACTTCAAATTAATAATGAAAAATGGTGCTTCTTCAGGACATGATTTCTAAAGCCATGCAGTATCTTCCTCTTGAACAGCAAAGCATGTTAGGATTCTCAGTGTCAACAGGAAGTTCTAACCTTAAGTCTTTCAATAGCTGTTTGGTGGTTAGTTTGTTTATTGAGGTTTTTTGTTTGTTTGTTTGTTTGTAGTTTTTTTACAGTCAAATGTAATAGAACAGAAGGAGTAGTTGCCTAGTAACAATATGTCATGGGATCAACTGATCATGGTTGGGTGGCTTGAGCTCCCCAATACCTTGCCAAGTGTAAAGCACAGCTGATGTTTTGGCACCTGCCTGCATGGGACTAATGAACTAAGGCTAATTCTCTAATTTACTAGGATTACTGATGAGTAGTGCTAACAGAGGAAGTATTTAATGTTTAAGTTGGCCTTCTACTCCAAAAATACCCTAAAAATTTGCAGCCTGTGCTTCTGGAGAGCCTATGTTTTAAAAATTTTTGCAGTTCTCTGCTTGCACTGTCTCTGACTATTTATTAATATAATTTCAGTAACTCCCCTTATTCACTCAATTGTAGCTTCAGACAGGCTTGGAGACCAACAGACTACTGATTCAAGCAGCATCACCACTGCTTTCTCCAAGAGCAAGACAACCCAGGAAAACAGCTAAGCTGCCAGAGAAGGTAAGATATGGGGAAGAGAAGGGCGATTACTGAGGAATTAAATAAGGTTGTGTGCATGCGATCAGGGAACAGGTTGCCTCTTTTACTACAAAGTAAAGGGAAAGGGTGTTTGCTGTAGTGTAATTTTTGCTAAATACTTTTCTCTTCTTTTTTTCCAGAAATGCTCTGTCAGACATCCCACATTGCAACCCCATTACAGGTTGTATTTGGGTGATGTACCCTTTGTGGCTGGGAAGGTGAGCTGATTAATTCCAAAGCTTAGAGCTCAGTAGCTGCAGCTCCTTAAGGGACCTTGGGTTGGTGCACTTCTGACACCCAGTGGTCAGATAATTTAATTTTCTTTGACACTTTTCTTACAGATTGTCTGCAAAATACTTGCTGGATATTGACAACTAGTTGATCTGGTATTTCCAAAAATAGGCCTGCACTATGCTGTTTGACAAGATGTTCTTGTTAGTGCATATTAATTCAAACAAAAATTACATTCTTGTCAGCAAAACAAGTGGCACTGCTTTTCAATGTTCTCCAGTATTATCGAGTCGTTGATAATCCCATGTAAAAGAAATCTCTTTTCCTTTCAGTCTACCAGTCCCAGTCATTCGGTTACTGCCAACGTGCAGCACGTGCTACACCTGATGAAACATCACACGAAAGCTTTGTGTAACAGGCGTGTGGTGAACGATACTCCAGCAAAATCCACCAGTACTGGCCGTCCTGCCAGCAAAAGCAGGAGGCCATCCCTGACAATGGACTCGTCCTCGTCTCAGGAAGAGCTCTCAGAAGTGTTGCTGACTTTGCAAGACGAGTTTGGACAGATGAGTTTGTGAGTGTGGAATATTTTCTTCTGCAGATTATGAAGGCAGCTGTTTCGTGTTTTTGCCTTGTTGCTTTGATCTTGGAAGGTTTTGCCTGAGAAAGTTCTTAGTTTAGGAAATCTCTAGAATGTAATCTTTGTCTTGCTGGCTGCAGAGGCTGTCAATTCTCCTTGCAGTTAGAGGCTCTGCTAAACAGTCTGAACACCAAACCTGTGCTTATGTGCAGCAGTATTAATTTCAGAAGAGGCAAGGGAGAAGTGTGGTCACAGCCCCAAAATGCAGTGGACTGTTGTGGTGTGGACCCAGCCAGCAAAGAACCCTGCTGCCACTCACACACCCCCGCACCCATCCCTCCCCCGTGCTGGGATGGGCAGTATTCACCCCTTATACTGTACCATTTATGTCCTGCCCAAGCTCCACACTTGCCAATATGTCCCAGTTAACCATTGTCACCTTTCCAGTCTTTTGATGTAGGTACACACAGATACCATTCTGTAGTCTGTGGACTATCCCTTTACTAGTCCATTGAGTTAACTTAGTCCATAACTTTGGAATCAGCTGTCATAACAGTCTTTCAGGGCAGGAAAAGATGGTGGGTGGGTAGCTGAATGGCTGAAGTGCCTTGGGGTGCCTGTGGATGAAAGCTGGACATGACCCAGCCATGTGCACTCGCAGCCCAGAAAGCCACACGTGTCCTGGGCTGCATCCACAGCAGCGTGGGCAGCAGGGCCAGGGAGGGGATTCTGCCCCTCTGCTCTGCTCTGCTCTGCTGAGACCCCACCTGCAGTGCTGTGTCCAGCTCTGGAACCCCCTACACAAGAAAGATGTGGGCCTGCTTGAGTGAGTCCAGAGGAGGTCAACAAAGACAATCAGAGGGCTGACAATCAGAGAGCACCTCTCCCTTGAAGACAGGCTGAGAGCTGGGGTTATTCAGCCTGGAGAAGAGAAGGCTCCAGAGAGACCTCATTGGGGCCTTTCAGGGCTCGAAGGAGGCTACAAAAGAGGGACTTTTTACAAGGTTGCATAGTGTTTGCATGAGGGGTAATGGCTTTAAACTGAAAGAGGGCAGACCTAGATTAGATATTAGGAAGAAATTCTTTACTGTGAGGATGGTGAGGCACTGGAACAGGTTGTCCAGGGAAGGTGTGGATGCCCGTTCCTGGAAACATTCAAGGTCAGGTTGGATGGGGCTCTGGGCAGCCTGTTCTACCTGAAAATGGCCCTGCCTATGATAGGGAGTTTGGAACTCAATGATTTTTAAGGTCCCTTCCAACCCAAATCATTGTCACCTCTTGTTCTTTGACCTTCAGCAGCCCCACATCAGAAGGGTCCTCTGAGTGACAAGGCAGGATAGACAGATGCTTCATTTCCTTTGTCTCCAAGGAGCTATGTGGAGAGCCCACCAGTACCCTTTTGAGTACTTAAAATGCCCCAGCCCAAGACAGTCTCTGCCAGGGGTGCACAGAGCCTCTGGGCCAGTCACAATGGGGTGTTTTTGTCATTTTGTCAGGCTGGTTTCAGCCTCCAAGGCCATCAGCTGTTGGGATGTCCCTGTCACTCCAGAAATACAAGTGGATTCTGCCCCCATACAGCTTGATGGAATTAGGGTGCATTGTGCACCAGGGTCTGCTAAAGCCTGGTACTCCCAGGGGCTGATGTGCCCAGGCCATCTGATCCACACAGTCCAGTAAGCCTAGTTGTCTGTTTCCTGCACCTGGCTGGAGACAGGGCTCCTCTATTAGTGGTCCTAGGATTCTCCATTTCCTGTAAAAAAGAATTAGAATTCCTTTCCATAGGATCAGGAATAACATCGGCCCTGCCACTGTCTGGGAGCTGCCCAGTGAAGACATAAGCAGCAACTTTCCTGGAAGAATTCCTAGATGTGCTTGCTTTTTTTTCCTGCAATTCACATACTTGTGCCTCTAGGGTTGAGGCATAGGTTTTCCATCCACTTGATGTTCTCCCTGTGGTCCCAGAGGTGGAACTCGGGATTCCCTGTTGTGTCTACCCTCTATATCCTGTCTTTAGTGTAGAAGGTAGCTTTCTCTGTTGTGGTTTGACCAGCAACTCAGTCCCACGCAGCTGCTCGCTCACTATCCCCCAACACAAATCCTCGCCTGATCTGAACCCCCTTCAGCACCATGCTGGCTCCTAGCACTGGGCCCACGCTGGTTCGAGCTCCCACGGGATAGTGCGAGTTCTGCAAGGCTGTTGTAACGAAGGGAAGGTGTGGGACCGCGTCTCCCCTGCAGGCTTGGCGGGCCGAGCCGGGAAGGAGCTAGGTGTAATTACACCGAGACCCCAGCAGGTGGCTCCCGCAGCGCGCCGAGGGCACCCATTTCCCAGGAATGTCCTGGCCAGGGATTCCGTGGGAAACAAACCAGCGTTGCCACCAGCCGCTACTAAACCGATACAACGATGCCTAGAAAAGACTTGTCTTCACGCACTCCGGTCAGACCTGTCATTAACCCCTCATGGCCCATGTTGGATGCCAGAAAATACTGCCTTGGCTTAACCCCAGCTGGTGGCTAAGCACCATGCAGCTGCTTTCCTGCTCCTCTGCTCTGGTGGGATGGGGATGGAAACTGGGAAAAGGAAAAACCCATGGGCTGAAACAAGGACAGGTTAATAACCAAAATAAAATAAAATGTAATGAAAAAGGGAGAGAGATAAAATCTAAGGTAAAAAATCATGTAATGCACAGTACAGTTGTTCACCACCTGCTGATGGATGCTCGTGCCCAGCAGCAATTGTGCCCTCATGGCTAACTCCCCCTAGTTTGTAATACTGAGCATGATGTTCTATGGTATGGAATATCCCTTTGGCCAGTTAGAATCAGCTATCCCAGATAGATCCCTGTCTCATCTTCTTGTGCCCCTGCTCACTGGCATAGCAGGAGACATGGAAAAGCCCTTGGCTTAGGGTAAGTACTGCTGAGCAACAATGAAAACATCAGTGTTATCAACATTATTTTTATACTGAATCCAAAACACAGCAATGTAACAGTTACTAAAAATGAAAACTCTGTTGTAGCCAAAAGCAGGATCTGGAAAAATAGTCCATTAAGGACAGCTTTGCTGGGTGTTTTGCTTATCCTGGTTAACAGAACATGAATTGTTACTGTACTGCACAGCTGCAGTAGGTACAGATACACAAAATATTAACTGAGTGCTGAGATCAAACTCTCAAAGGGTTATTTGGTAATTTTGAATATGCATTTTGTAATTGGAAGCTACTTAAGTTATTGAGACTCAATCTTGCAGCAGCCTGCTACCACGATGTGCTACTGTAATAATGCTGCAAACCAGCAAAACTGTTCTTACTGGTTTGTTGTGGTGTGTTGAACACGTCTGGCTGCTGATGCTATGGTTTCCTAGAAGTGTTATTTCTGAACTGGGTACAAGATGTAGAAGCCAATGGAACCTGATGCAAGCCTTGTTCTGTCTGAATTGTGTGCTAGTGATCACCAGCAGCTGTCAAAGCTCATCCAGGAAGCCCCATGTGATAAAGTGAGGGAAGATCTGGAGAGGGAACTTGAGGCACTGGTGGAAAGGATGGAAGCAAAGGTAGACCAAATCAGCAAAGTTCGGAAGCATCGTTTGCAGGTGAGTTTCTTTTGCCTGTGATCATACTTATGTAGAGTTGCTGACTTAACCAGGGTTTTTTTGTGTTACATCCTAATCTGGCAGCACTTGCATAAAGCAGACATAACTAGAGTAGCAGTGTCTAATTCTACCTTTGATGTCCCTAAGTTAGTCTGCATACCTCCATCTATCCCAGTATTTTTGCAGAACCATCCTTTCTGTCACCCTTGTGCACACTCTTCACCCTGTCCTAGACAGAGCTTTTCACATCTGGTCTCACATTGCATTTTACAATCCTCTTGTCCCCTGAACATTGTTGAAGAGTTTTCCTTTTCTCAGAGTAAATGACCTATTTATGTTTTGATTTGCATTTTTTAAGACTCAAAATACCTGTTTTGCTTATTTTATAACTTTCAGAATGTTTTGGATAGTGTAGCCTTTTCATTCAAAGCTATAAAACATACTGATTCCCTGTGTGCTTTTGTCTTCATTTAATTTTAATGAATTTCTTTTGAAGAGCTTAACCCCACGTGTTTAATCTGGTTCAGTTCATACAAACCACGATTCACCCTCACCTGATGTAACTGATACACACAACACACGCTGAGACCTGACATCCAGAAAGGACCTGTGAAATGCTTGCTGTTAGAAGCATTACTCACTTTTGATGTCTTACGATCTTCAGAGGAGCTGCTGCAGAGAAGCAGATGTGCTCTAGTTCTCAGCAGGATGATGCTGCATGTGCTATTGGCAAAAGTTTTAGGAGCTGGGGTTTAGGAAAATTGCTGCATGCTGTCAACTAGGAGAGAGCACCACCACCTGCAGAGAGGGGAGCTATAGAAGCCACCCATGTTGTGATTTGGAAGTATGAATGTGTCTGAACCTCAGACTGTCCAGTTCCCCATTCAGTCTTTGCTGGGGAGTACTGAGACTCAACATGCTGTGATGTTACAGAGCTGTGTGTGAATACCACCTTTTCACCCAGCAGAGCTCTGGTATTCTTTCAAAGCTACATCTCTAACAGTGACTAGCTATTAAAATTACTAGTATGTATGTAAAAAACCCTTGTTTAGTTTTCTTTTTTAATCACTGGATGGTAACAGTGATAAATCAACTTTTTTCATCTGCATCTTTTTATGTTACATTTCTGATGGCAGTGTTCCCCATAATGAACATCTCAGTTTTTAGAGAGGAGATAGATCACTGTAAGCTAAACACAGCTCTAAAGATGCAAATATAACAATGCTTTGTAAGGAAAATGAAGTATTTATTGTTCAGTGTGACTTGGAAACAACTATTTGCTTACCTGGGTGAGATAAGTGGTGGGATATTTCAGCTGATTGGAAGAATTGCTGAACATGGAACTGAAACAAGATCACTTCTTAATGTTTTTCTTTGGGTTTCCCTTTCAGCTAGAGAGACTTAAGAGAGAATGCAAGTCCAGAAAGACTTCTGCTAAACAAATAAAAGACAGCAGGTTCCCAGTCAGTGAGGTTAAAATAACAACTACAATAACCACAAAAGGAAAAAATACAGGTCCCATCAAAGTGAAGCCTGGAGAAAAGAGTCGGAAAAATCTTCAGTTGCTGAGAGACATGCAGACCATAAAGACTTCACTACAGAAAGATGATATCAGCTGGGACTACTGACACTTCTGCAGGAGATGTTCTTGAAGCATCCTGGCCAAACTTACATTCTGGATCTAAAGCAGCTGCCTTTCTTGCTGTGTGGAAGAGACTACTGTACGCTAAGCACACTTTTGAAATACAGGCTTACAGACTCTTGGCTCTCCATCCCTGCATTTGATTGTATATATTATGGTCTAGCATAAATCACATTCTCTTTTCAAGGTACATGGCTGGTGAATCTTAACAGTAGGGCTCCCCCAGCTCCCTATGTTATGGTTCCAGCAGTCCTTCTGTTTTGTTCCAGCACACCAAGCACTGCACATGTACACGGGTTTGGTGTGTGTGTGATGTGCCAATGCCGTTTCATGCTGTTGATCCGGGAGGCCTCTCGGGATGCATCTGGTGTGAAAACAGTGCTGCAGTCCTGGGAGGTGAGGGCTTTTGTCAGGTCTGTTCTGTGTGCAGCTGCAATGACTCCATCTCTGGGAGTCTCTGAGGGAGAACAGGTAAAACCCTTTCAAAGGTGTTCTGGGGGCTCTCTTCAAAAGGCATCCCTGGTTCTTGATCTGCTGCATTGTATTAGTCAGCATCAGTGGGAGTGAATGTTTGAGTGCTTAGAAAAGGAGCAAAGTAACTTATGAATTACATTGCTTAATGATCAAGTGAAATTTTTCTACAGAAATCCTGCTTTAAGAAAATGCTGTAGGGTAGGGGGTAATACTCTGTCTAGCCAACAGCTTTGGCTGGTAAAGGAGTGAGAGAAACCACACAAGTGTTTTAAAACTGCAAGTGCCTCAATTGTGTCATTTGGTCCTGGCAGCTTGCTTTTAACTTAAGTATGTGCTTTGATGAGCTATCAACTTTGGTAGTAGTGCAATTAAGTTTGTGCTCTGACTTGCACAGCTGATTAAATGTTATTTATTATGTTAATAATGTAAAGAATTTCCTGTTAATGGAATGTATAGAAGACCCAGGTTACCTGTACATACAGTTGAAAAACAATAAAGCCAGCTTGCCTGTTGAATGAATTGTGGGAAAGCTGCACTTCCTCTATATTAGCTGGGTGTTTGCTGCAGCACTGTGCCACAGCCAGTGGGCATTTCATGGCAAGGTGACTTCTCCCTGGTCAGAGTGATGAATGAGAACTGCAGGTAAGGTTAGAGTCAGGGTAGTCCACCCTTGCCTGTGGCTGAACAGGCAGGGAACTCTGCAGGGTCAACACAGGCAGAAGGGGGTTGAGTTTGTTGCCTGTAGGTAATGCACCCAGCTTGTCCCCTTGCACATAAGGTGTTGGCTGCTGTTAGATGCTGCAAACCAGGTATAGTGGGAGTAACCACTTAAAGAGCAGTTCATGCTAGGGGTCTTGAAAAATCAGTAGCTGAAACTTACATTTGGGCATTTTGCTTGGGAAGGACCTCTGGAGATAGCCCTGTCCCTGGAAGTGCTCAAGGCCAGGTTCGATGGGGCTTTGAGCAACCTGGTCTAGTGGAAGGTGTCTCAATCAAGGGGGTTGGAACTGGATGACCTTTGAAGGTCCCTTCCAACTCAAACCATTCTGTGATTCTGTTTTTATACTACTGAGCAGCTAAATGGTGTATCTGTATTAATACTGGTCTGTATGGGATAAATGAAACTTGTCCAAAGATGTATTTTGGTTTTCTGTCATTCTAGCCTTCTGAGTTCCAACATTAGCAACTTGACCCTCCACAGAAGAATGAGCGAGGTTTGGATTTCACACACTGAACTTGCAGTGCTATTTATTTAATGTCTGCATGTCCTGCAAGTCCTTTGGAAAACTACATAGTTGAAAATAAGAGCACAGGAACTTTATCCATTTATCTGTTTTTATTAGTATTAAGGAAACCGAACAGCCTTTATCAAGAAACAAAATATACACACATAGTCAATTTGCTAATACAGAATAATGCTTTAAACCATCTTATATCGTGATTGTAGGTAAGAGCAGACCTGCCCTTTAACCTCAAAGCAAATCCAAGTCCTTAGAAAGTATTTTGTGTGGATTCTTTGCACTATTGAACCATAATGTGACAGGCCACCCCGTAACAACATGGTGATGCTGTGCAGCCTGTTACTCATCCTGTCAGAAGGTGGCTGTGGATTTCTCTGTAAGCATGGTGTGGTGATTGCAGCAGTAGAGCAGGCACAAGTGGAGACTGCAGGAGGAAATGACTGCTAACTGCCTTGGAAAGAATGTGGCTTTTGAAAGGCCATTTCTTAGGTGGAAATAGGTCTGCTTTTATGCTCCCTCCAAAAATCCTCTAATGGAGTAGCAACTGAGTGAAGCAGCTGACAGGTATATTAAACAGGTGACCACAGTCTGGGATCCAATCCTAAAAGAGCAACACAGGAACCCACAACAAGCAGTACCCCTTCTCCTCAGCAGAGAGGTGGAGAAGCAGCCTGAAGACCTTGCACATACATAACTGCCTTTGCTCTAAGACCCCTCCTCTGCAACCCTGTGCTTACCTGTTTGGAAGAGCAAGGGGGCAGTCATGGTTTCACCAAGTATGTGTTGTATCTCCTACAGTAAATTTTTGTATTAAAATTCAGTTTCAGCTTGAATTTAGTTGAGTGACACCAGTTCTTGAAGCAGACTGAGGAAAAAGGTAGGGCTCAGAAAATGGCTAAGCTGTTCAGCCTGCCAGAAAAACCTAAAGCAGCAGTTGCAATGCAGGCAGAAAGGCGTCTTTGGTTGATGCACAGTTGCTTTCATTAGTTAGCAGAAAGCTGAGATACCATAAGTACACCACTAAAACCCTGCACAGAAGCATTAAAATTGCTAATTATGCTTACCCAAGCAAAATGCAATGGCTGATCCCAGCAGTTCACATGTGCCCCTTGGTATTCCACTACCTTTTCCCCTGATGACTATGAGGCACTGAAGGCCAGAGGAGCTGTGGAAAGCCCAGGGAAGCCACACTTAGTTCCCCACTCTGAAATAAAGGTGCTTAAGTTGCATCCTGGCACACTCACTGTAAACCATAAGTAGAGTCTAAAGTTGCAGAGATGGAAGGAAACAAAATCAAGTCCAGTATTGTTGCTCCTCTACTGCAGTGTTTTATTGGAGAAGCTGCCCTTTCTTTAAATAAGGCATCATTTACATGGCTTCCTATGATCTAGGTTGAGGTGAAGGGAATGACTTGTTTCAGACACTGCTGTTGCTTGTTTCCAGGTGTGCTGGCAAATGCCCTCATTGACTCTGTCGTGCAGCAGGGTGTGTGATGGCACAGCTGCATCTGAGGCTCCAACACAAAGTCAGGTTTGGCCTTTCAAACTTCTGAGCAGATGTTTTTCCTCCACGGTACTTCATGCTCATGCACAGACTCTTTCAAGCCAAGTGATTTCCAGCACATCAGTGAACAAAGAGCAAGCTCCAGGCTTCTTACAGGTGGCAAGTGCAATTGGCTTGTATTATAAGCTAGCCACTGAGAAGGGTAATTGCATAGGGGGTCTTGTCTGTGTTGGTTTTTGCTTTAAGCTTTCTCTAGTGCTACAGTACTAATAAATTACCCTGGAGAGAAATAAATAAATAAGTTGGCATCTCCCAGGCACCATGCTGGAAATCCAGGAGGTTTCAGAAAAGCTGCTCCCCGTGGTCCAGGGAAGGCAGTCAGCAAAAAAAAGTCCATATTATACAACTGTCTGCACGGGCGCGACGCACTGAGCGGGAGAGCCGGCTCGCTCCGAGGATGAGGTGGAACGGTTGGTGATCTCTCTCTGCAGTTCCTCCACTTTCTTCTGCAGCTCAGCCCGCTTGGCCAGAAGCTCCTTGTAGCGATTGTGAACGGGTTCCTGCAAGGAAAGGTGTAGCTGAGCACTGGGAGGTCAGCGTGGAAGAGGGAGCCTGAGGCACAGAACTGCTGCTGACCCCACAGACAGCTATGAGGGAAGGAGGCACACGAGTGTCATCGGTCTCCAGCCCTGACTGGAGTACCTGAGTGGTTGCTCTGGCTCTCGGCTGCTCGTTTGGGTCCAACATGCACAGTGCAATGGTGGCTAAACAAAACAGTCTGTGCGTATTTTGAAAGATGACAGTTGCCAAACTCTGACATTGCTGGGGGACACTGGTCATGGCATCTCAGCCTGGACATAATTTCAGGGGCTTGGGAGGAAGAAGCCCAGCCAGATTCTTCTAAATATTTTCACATAGTTATGACTATTGAACAGTCAGTACTGCAAAGTGTTTGATGGCTTCCTGTCTTTAACGCTGCAGCTCTGCAAAACTGCTGCCTGCAGATGGGCACTGAGGCAATCGGGAATTTTTGTCCCTTCCTACTAAAAAGTGATGTCAGCATTCAGGGTTCATGCTCAGACTGCTAGTCTGAGGTGCCTGCCCTAGGCAAGCCAGCTTCCATGCTGGCCAGCTTCCCTGCTGGCTGGGGTCAGACCCCTGTGCTTCAGGCAGCCAGAGCAAGCAGCAGGTTCCCATCACCAGTAATTTAAATACAGCCCCAAAATTCCTATCTAGAATCCCACATCCAGATAATTCTTAGGGGTTTTAGGATCTTTTGTAAAGATAATTCAGATAATTTTTCCCACATTCTAAGTGAGAAATTTCCCAGATTGATGAGAATCTTCAGCTACTGCAGATGTCACAAGGCAGCGATGTCCAGCTGGGCACCTGCACTAGGCAGCTCAAGGTGGTGCTTGCTCTTGCTGGCATTTGAATTTAGGCGTTTGTTTTCAGATTCAAACAGTGGTGGCATAAGTCTGTGCATTACCTAAAGGCCTTGACCTCCAAAGTAACAGTACTGGTACTAGCAGAGAGGGAGGCAGGAGTAGGAAGAGGCGTACCTGAGGCTTCATCCTGGGGTTCCAGCGGATGTAGTAGCCGACCCACAGCTCGAGGTGGCGCATGCTGGCCACGGGATACAGGACGTGGTTGGAGTAGCTCACGTACAAGGGGTTAGTGAAGTCTTCCAGTTGGCTGTTGATGTAAGACCAAAGTGATACAGTCTTTTTTGGAAGGCTCTGTAAGGGAAGGGGGTGGAGGAGGCTTTATTTGCCATACGAATCCCAGCTATCTGCAAACTGTAGCAGCATAGACATATGCCTGTCATTAATACGGAGCTGGCTGCTTTTTGTAGCTTAAAAAAAGCCCCCAAAACTGTTCTTTTGATGTGGTTATTGGACTCAAAGCACATGGATGCAGGCAGGCACACACGCCCTGGCAGAACAACCCCTCTGACCCACCCAGCTGTCAACACAGATCAGGAATCACCACTGCTACAGCGAGGGGACACTGGCATGTGAACTCCCAGTGCTTTAGTTAAACTTCACTTCTCTGAAGTGCTCCTGGAGGACTTGCTGGAGTATTTAATTGCAAAGGAAGAAAAGAAAACATTTTGACTTAGGCCCTGATCTAGTGGAATAATTACGCTTGTGAATATTCCCACTGAAACCAGTGCTAAAGTACTTTCTAGATTAAGTACTTCACTAGGCTGAGGCCTTTAAAAAAAAAATCCAAACCCATGTGCAAACAGCATGCAGATTTTCTTCCCTGGAAATGGCAGTTATTCAATCACTGTGGACTCCAGAGAAACAGGGACACTGATTTCACTATAGTAAAATACAATCACTTTTATTTTCCAGCTAGTTTTTATGATTCTTTTTAACTGATGTTCTATCACATGTAATCACATCAGGTCCACACAGCACTGCCCTCGTGTACCTCCGTGCTGTTAGGCTGCAGCTTTTGGTGACAGAATGCTTCATCTTCAGGTAGGTGAGACAGAGTGAGTGCCACTGTTTTCCTTCTAATTCCAGACTGGCTCTCTACGCTCACCTCTGGGCTCCTCCCTGGGCAAACAAACCTTGGCCAGACTGCAGGGCAGAGCTGGCTTGTGGCAGGACAGAGAGGCACGTCCTTAATAATAGTAGGAGAGTTCTCCTCTCCTGGGAAGATGCAAGCACAGCAAGAACACACATAAAGATCAGTTACTTGCTGTAACCTGTGTGTGCAGAATGACAGCACACACTAGGTAGTTAAAAGCACCCTAAAGGGATCACTTCAAAGACAAGGCATGACAAAAAGGTACCAGTTCCCACAGAGAAGGTTACAGTAAACTGAAGTTCAAAGCAAAACTGCATTTCCACTACCTGGGAGACACCAGGAGCTATTCAACCACTAGTGACTAACTGGAAGTAGAGTGTCCAGAAAGGAGATGGTGTTGCTCTGAAACATGAAGCTTCCAACAGACAGCAGTTTATGCAAGGAGGAAAATCCCCCAAGCCCTGGCTGTTGAGAAGGGGGCTTTGACATTTCTCAGACTCACATCTACAACTATCTCTGAGTGAGGAACCAGCTTCTGTAGCAATATCTGGCCAGCTAAAGCAATCAGGAACAGCCTTTTACCTTGGAGAGAAGCTGTCTTACCTCCTTCACTCTCTGCTGCTCACTGCTGCACAGGAAGGTCCCAAATAAACAGCTGTACAGGTGATCCAGGATGGTGATCAGGAAGTACTCATTGAACTCAAATGCTGTAGGAAACTTTAGGCAGAAATAGAAAATTAGGTTGGGATTTTAAAAAAGGAAAATGAACTTTCTCCCATGCTGTGGTCTTGGTAAGGAGTTGGCCATTTCATTTCTAGAAACAGGATCTATCCCTGTTCACAGCCTGGCTGAATATTCAGGGTCATATTTGCTCCTTCCAGGAGCAAGAGTTTCCCTCTTGGAAAGCTGCTTTGCCTTTTTCAGAGAGGAATTTTGAGCAAAAGCCAGAGGTCTGAGGGGTTAGAGCACTGTGTTTATGTACACTCAGTGCTGCTTCAAATTGAAGCTTGCTCTGCTATGCCTATCCCTCATGACAAGCCATGCAGCCAGACTGTGAGCAAAAGGCACATGTGAAATAAATACATTCAAAAAGTGGAAATTTCCCAGGGCCAAATGGAAAAAACCTGGGTGCCTAACACAGGACTTCCCAGAGGGAACAGCAGGGAGGCACCTTGTGACAGAGGTCAGCAGGAGCAAAAGGTCTATAGGCACAGGCCATGTTTGCTGCTGAATTCTATGCAGAAACAATCTGACCTGAGACAGGGACAACTGAAGCTCCACAAAAGATCAATAAGAATAAATGCAATGAACTGCAAAGACATGCAGAGGTGATGGAGAGGAGAGCAGGAGGCCTTCCTCCCTCACAACCACCCTACTCTTCCCAGGCTGTCCCAGTTGTGACATCCTGACCTCATCAGCTGCAGGTCAGGATGCCCAGCTGTAGGAGCAATCCAAGGAGACCACAATGAAAGTGACTTTTGATGATGGTAGAGGCTCCTCTTCTCTCTGCATGGGTGTGGCACAGTGTCCTATGTAGTGGCATCATTTTCTTCCATATACAGTGCCATCCTTCTCTTCCATTTCTCCTGGTTTAACCCAGGGTGAGCCTAGCTTTTTTCAGTGAACTGTCTGACCATAGCTGACTTTTGTGTCACAGAAGATCCAAAAAAACCTTTCAGGTTCCACGTGCCTGGGGAAAAATCTCCCAGACACAGGGGATCTCTCCTGGACTGTATCTTTGCCATGCCAGGTCTGAAGTGAGGCACTCAGCTCTGTACCTCACATTATGAATTGGAAGCAGTACACTTGCCTCCAGAAGTTTAAATGGAGCATGTTACAGGATCAGCTTGAGCAGAGGCAACAGACTTACATTAGCAAGTGCTTTCAGGCTCTTTGCTGAACAGACTCCCAAAAAGCCTGCTGCCAGAATCAAAGCAAGAGTACAAGCCCAGGAAGAAGAGCCTGTACAGGTCAGCTTGAAAATCATTCCTGCGTCCAGACACCATGCAATGTCTCGGTGCACTTTGCATGGCTCTGTGGACACGGGTGCCACCCAGCAGTTTACCTGTCTTGTCATTTGCCAGACACAGTCGATGAACTGCAGGAAGACGGGAGAGCGATCCGCATCCGCGTGGTTCTTGTCCCCGTGGCCAACTCTCTGAAAGAGCAGGACAGAGAACGCGAGTCACGCAGGGCTTTGGGGGGAAACTGCTTCATGGGGTCTGCTCTCAGGCACCTAAACCTTTACCAACAGCTTCAAAAAACTTCAAATGAGTCCTGATATTGCTTTGTCCATATCAGTGGGTAAAAGAGTAAAGGACAGCTACTCTCTTTGTCTTTGAAGTGAAAATTCTTTATGGGGATATTTTCATGCTAAGTTAAAACAAGAGTTGTTTGAGTAGAGGCTCCAGATGCTATGCTGGCACTGATTTCAGTTAATAGCTAAAGTTCAGAAGGAAGAAAAATGAGAATGCTTTTTGCTTCAGTTGCAGCTGTTGTCCTGGCTACTTCAGTAGTAGAGGGTGCTAGATGCAAACACTACCTACAGGCACGGCATGCGGCGATAACCGTCACGCAACACCTCGCGGCTTCCAAGAGCTGTACAAACACCAGCCCAGCCCATCTCCTGCCACCTCCAGAGAGGCAGCAATGACAGTATTCCCAGAAGCAGCCTCCAACCCTGACCGTGCTGTGTGGCCAACACGTGTGAGGCAGGACTCCTCAGAACTAGTGGAGTACATTAATGGTTATGTATATACATTAACCTGGGAGCCCCGAGTGCTGTACGAAGACAGAACAAGAACATGCAAGTAACAGAGATCCCTAAAACTCTTCTCCCCTCACCAAAGGAAATCACTGTCAGTATCTTCCTTGCCTAGACAGTGGAGAAGCTAAAACACTCGTTGCTCAAATACCAGATAACAAGTTTTGCTGCAGCAGAACCTCAGTTGCTTTAGTGCCTCAGTTTCCCCACCTTCCTCAGAGCATTTGACAGTGCAACCCACCACTGCAAATGCTGTACACAAACCTTGTTCTAGCCCCTGCAAAATTAATAACCACTAGAAAATAGCTACAAGCAAAACACATTAAGAACAAAGACTGAAAGGATACTACTGAAAGGCTCTCTCAATTCCCATCAGTGCAAACCATAACAAACTGCTGTGTCACAAGCCCACAAAGCTGCCTCTCTGCCAACTGCTAGGGCACAACCACAAACTACTCTTGGTCCAGGATCAAACTGCTGCTCTTTCACCTAAATAATTAGAAGCCTCTCCAAAAATAAAGTATGCCTGAAGAAAATGTGAGGTCGAGGCTATAAACAAATTCCCAAACCTCTTCAATACCAAAGCATTTCTTAGATGATGGTGCCCAAGCAGTCTGAGAAAATGGACTGAATTGGAAAGAAAGACAAAAAATACCCCAGTGGTCTCTGCCAGCTCTCAGCAGAAATGCCAGCACTGAACCAAAAGCACACTGCTAGTTTAAACCTAAGCATGGGAACATGACATTATCAGTCAGACACCTGAGACATTTAAAAACCACCTGTTCCCTGTATCTAACCAATACAGTCCCAAGGAGGTTAGGAGGTGAATGGAATTATAGGTAGAAAACAATAACATCAGCATTCACCTCTCTTCTGTGTGTTCAGCCAGGAAACTTCTCACAGGAAATGTTAAACTCCTCTGAAATCCTTCAAGAGGGGCAACAACTTTCTGTTCAGTGCCTTCCACGGGCTAGTGACTCACCAGCTGAAATCTGTGGCCGAAGCTGAGCCACTCCTTCTCCACGAGCACTTCAAAGCCCCTGATGGTGCGGTAGTAGCCATCCAGCATGAGCAGGGCGAGAGAGGTGAGCTGGGCTGTGCGGTCCCAGCCGTCGCTGCAGTGTACCACCACTGACGTCTTCCCCGATTCCACTTTGTCCGCGATCCGAAGGGCTCCAGCAAGAATGAGCTGGGACAAGGGAAGATACAAATTACAAAATCTCTTTGGAACAGAAACTATAAATGAAAAATGGCTAGTGGCAGCACAGGACAAACCAAGGGCTCTGCTTGCCTCGAGGAGAATGGTAAATCAGTTCCAACTGCTTTATAACTAGGACGGCAAACTGGTGAACGCATTTTCTGTTCCAGCAAGATGACGACACATCTAAACTGTAGTGTAGGCACAACTCTAGAAGAGCCCTTGCATAAAACTCAGCCCTTGGACAAGTCAAGATTTAAATGCAGGAGCGTTTCGTGTCTGATAGGAATGGCCATCACCTTGCAGCTGCCCCAGGAGCACATCTGCCCCTGTCTGCATCAGCAGAGCATAATGTAAGCTGGACATTTTTAGAACAGAAAGAGCATTATTTGAAAACCAGCATCTGGAGAAACCAAAACATTTTGCCTCCTTATTCTGACTCTGCTTGAATTCCTGAAAGGCTAAAAGGGCCCAAACTCCCAGCATTTGCTTGTCTGGGCCAGGCAATAATGCCAGGACATCAAGGAGCTGATCCAAGAACTTGGAAACTCTGTGACTCCTGAGTTCTAAGCAGAGCTTTCACAGTTTCACATCATCCAGGAACATCCTTCACTTCTAAAACACCATCTTTTAGTATTTCAGCCCCCTCTCTTGTCCGTCTTCTCATCTCCTAAAGTTTCCTTACTCCGAGAAACTACAGTTTTAATTGCTTATAAATGGAAAACAAATTCTAAGTCTTTAAATTCACAAGGAATTGAAAATCCTGGAGTTGACTCTGGATATCTTTCCCAGACTGGTAAGGTCTTGTGGTTGCTCAGGCACATGCAGTGGATGCAGACATGCATACCTTGATATGCTCTAGCCAGTGAGTTGACTCTAAATTAGACAGCCAATGAGTCTCCTCGATATTGGGATACACAATTTCCTTCAGTTTTCTCAGCGACTCTCTCATAACATGAATATTGTGAATATCCAGGAACACTAATTCTGCATTCTGATAGGCATCCTCGCTCTCATAGCCCCCTCCTTTAGCCTGAAGAAAAAAATTCACATACAAATCATTAAGCAAAACCGTATTTTGTGCTTTATCCCAGTCATTTGTCTTGAGCAAATAGCAGCTGACAAAATACCGCAGTGGCTGGGCTGTCTAAAGCAGGCAAAACCCCTTGGCTTTATCTTACAGCTAGGAGCAAACGTGTACAGGCACACACTTTGTGTCTCTCTTCTGCAATACCTAATGAATGCTGTAATTTTTACCAAAGAATATCACATTACAAGCCTTCTTTTCCTCTGTAATTATAATTTATCCCCATTCAAGCTGTTAACTCATTACATTCGCTAATCTATCATTTAAAAATTTACCATACTATTACAGAGGAGGATAACCCACACACTAATTGCCTTCCCTAAGTAGTGGGAAAGGCAGATTATTAAAAAAAAATAAAAAAGAAAATATAAGAAAAATCTTTACTGCAACAAAGCAGCTCCAACATTAAAACAAAGCTTAAAGTGATGGCATGGAACACAGTTTTTAGAAGGGTAGAATGATGGACCCTGGGAACTACTGAACTGTAAGCCTCACCTCTGTGCCTAGCAGGATCATGGAACAGATCCTTCTAGAAGATATGGTAGGGCATGTGGAGGACAGGGAGGTGATTCAGAATAGCCAGCACAGCTTTACCAAGGGCAAATCCTGCCTGAGCAGCCCAGTGGCCTTCTATGATGGAGAGACTACAGCAGTGGACAAGGGAAGGGCTATGGGTGTCATCTACCTGGACTTCTGTAAAGCCTTTGACACAGTTCCCCAAAACATCCTTCTCTCTAGACTGGAGATGATGGGCAGACAGTTTGATGGATGAGAAACTGAATAGTCACAGCCAGAGGATAGTGGCCAATTGCTCAATGCCCAGGCAGTGACAAGTGGTGTCTCTGAGGAGTCCTTATTGGGACTAGTGCTATTTAATATCTTCATCAGTGACACAAACAGAAGGATCAAGTGCACCCTCATCAGGTGTGCAGATGATACCAAGCTGAGTGGTACAGCTGACACTCCTGAAGGATGGGATGCTATCCAGAGGGACCTGGACAAGCTCGGGAAGTGGGTCCATGGGAACCCCATGAAGTGCAAGGTGCTGCACCTGGGTTGGGGCAACCCCTTGCATCAGCTCAGGCTGGGGGATGAACAGATCAGAGCAGCCCTGCCCAGGAGTTGGGAGTGCTGGTGGACAAGAGGCTGGACATGACCCAGCCATGTGCACTCACAGCCCAGAAAGCCACACGTGTCCTGGGCTGCATCCACAGCAGCGTGGGCAGCAGGGCCAGGGAGGGGATTCTGCCCCTCTGCTCTGCTGAGACCCCACCTGCAGTGCTGTGTCCAGCTCTGGGGTCCCAGCACAGGAAAGACAGGGTCCTGTTGGATCAAATCCACAAAGATGATCAGAGGTCTGGAGTACCTCTTCTGTGAGGAAAGGCTGAGAAGGGAAGGTCCTGGAGAGACCTCACAACAGCCTTCCAGTACTTAAAGGAGGCTTATAAGAAAGATGGGGACAGATGTTTTAGTTGGACCTGTTGTCATAGGACAAGGGGCAATGGTTTGAAACTAATAGAGGGTAGATTCAGACTAGACATAAAGAAGAAATTTTTCTTCTATAATAATAAGGGTGGTAAAACACTGGAGCAGGTTTTCCAGAACTGTGGTAGATGCCTCATTCTTGGAAACATTCAAGGTCAGATTGGACAGGGCTCTAAGCCCTGTTAGAGGAAGCATCTTTCAACCAGGTGAATTGAAAAATGATGATACACAAGGTCTAGGGTGCTAGAGTCTGACCTCAGTACTACTTCAATTTTTTTTTCCTTTCCAATGTAATTTCCCATTGTAAATTAATACAATGGATCATCAGCAGTCACACTGATATCTTACAGATACCAGTGCAAGTATAAAAGTCTGTCTAGAGAATCAGATCATTGCATTCAGACTTCTGCAGTGGAAAACCCTTTTGTAATCCTTAAGAACAATATGAAATGGTGGTGGGAAATGTGCTCTAAATTATTACATTCCCAGTTTTAGACAGAGGAAAAAGTACCCAACCTTATTGGCTACAGCATTCACACTAGGCCTTGCATCAAATATGAAGATTTTATGGGACTGGGCATTAGAATCCATGATGGCTTGAAGGTACTTTTCATCTTCCTTGCTCCGCTTGCCACTCACTCCCACCATGGGCTGGCTACAGCGAGTGATTGTTGCTTGACTTTCTGGGTGAATCCATGACAAGACCTTTGGAAACAAATGGGAAATAAATAAAAGAAAAATGGGATTAAACCAAAGAGGTGTATTACCTGTAATGGCTTGCTCTGGGATTCTCTATCAGGGACTTCCAGAAGGCTGGATTCTATTACATCACAACTGAATGAAAGAAAGAACTCTTCTGTCTTTATTCATGCTGGTGGCATTCCCAAAGTTTGAACAAACAAAAGGTGATCAAATTGTTTGAGTCTGACTTTTAAATATGATGCAGACTGTTTTCCTGGCTGTTGTGTGAGTCAGTATGTGGGCTATGTCTTACTTTATGTTACACCATGTAAAAGTTAAGCACTTTAGGAACAGACTGAATTTTCTATAGACTTGAGGAGTAAACCAGTACCTTTTCAGTCACCTCTGAAATAATCATCATAACAATGTGCTTTGTCCTTATTTCATTAAATAAACGCTCTCATCAAGACTATCACTACGTATTTCTCTGTCCTGAAAGTCAGAGTAGGCCAGACAATTGTAAACAGCCAAACAGGGCTGCCTTGTGTTTCCCAGGAACTGAATTGAGATTTGGTCTGAGTTGTGCTAAATTATCTTATCTTCTAGTTTTGGTTTAGTCTACATGTCTTTCACAACAGTAGTTTCAGCAGATACTGTTGTTTTCTGTGTCCTCAAACATGTTGTTGTCACTTTTATTATCCGCTGACCATTTATTTGCTCCCTGGAATCTGCTCAGCCTGATCTTGGTATTACTTATTGCCCAAAGGTATGTGTAACAAAACCACATCAAAGTGTCTTTTTCTGTCCCACTCACTGGTATGCGTCCTCTGGATCTGAAGGATGCCACTTTCTTTAACTCCTCATCGGGAATGTTTACAGGCACAGCTAGAATGGCAGGGTATGTATCACACAGCTCGTAGCGCTCATTAATCTTGGTCAGCCTCCAGCTTTCATTGGGAATTCCCTGAAGAGGAAACTGCAGGTTAGCAAATGAGTTGCTCTGAGACCTGAGCACAGACAAATCCCCAGACCTGAAATTCAAGACAACTTTTGTTAAGGAAGGTCATTTAGGGCTGGCACCTGGGAATGCATTATCTTGGTAACTTGCATTTCATGTCTCTCCCCAGAGAGGTGGATGTTTTGTTCAAGTCACTGGAGAGCAGGGAAACTGGCAGGGTCACCTATGGCAAAGGAACTGTGGAGGCTACAGATATAGCAACCCAGGTGGTCGCCCTGGGCCCAACTTTAAGATACCTCCTGGTTTCTCCTGTATGGGCTTACAGGAGAGCCAGGAGCAGGACAGAATGGGTGACCAGCTCAGTCCCCTCATGGCACTTAGTTCAAATGTGTTGGGTGAAAACTGGGGATACAAAGTGGAGTTAACAGACAGGATGGAGGGAAGGGGCAGAAGGGAGAGCGGGCAGTAAAACACCCCAAAAAAATCAACCTGATTTGGGCTTGGTTCAGTGTTTGTGGCACAACAGTGCAAACCTCTAAAAATACCAAAAACTTAACAATTGTATGTTTCTGTTTGCATGACTGTATGTGATGTGCAACTCCCATGTTTCCATCAGACTAAGCTCCCTGGTTGAACTAAGGACTTGGGCTGGGAGAGCAGGGCATTTCCACACACACATCATCGAGCTCAGCATGCCATGATGGGAAGCCACTCAACAGCTTCCTAGACAACAATCTCCAAGTAACACCTGAAGCACAATGGGGATGATCCTTACAACCTGCAGATGTGGTTTGGCTGAAGCTGGGAGAGAACAGACCAACAGGGACTGGCTGGTGCAGCTGCCTGCAAGGAGAGATTTAAACAGACCCTTGCTGCAGCAGGGGTGAGCACTGGCACAAAGCATCTCTGTGGGGAAGACACATCTGCTGCAGCAAACATGGCCAGGCTGTGAAGCACCGAGGGTGTTCTAGGAGAACATCAACTCTTTACACAATACATGCCTCTGTTCTAATAAACACTGGTCCATTTTAAAGCAGGGTGGTGGGACACTGATTACCACTGTCACAGCTCCCACAGGAAATAAACAGCACATCTAACACGGGCCAGACGAGCTGTGATAATTACGGCTGACCCCCACAGACTGCGGCCGCTCTCCCATCCCAGTGGTGAGTCACGCTGTCAAAAGAGGTCATGGTTAGAAATCTGAGGGGAGGCCAGACCTTCTGTCTAGCATCAGTCACACACTCTGCTTTGTGAACCACTGCTGTCCTTTGGCCCTCCCTGGGAAGGAAATGTTACTACAAGGATCACCCCAAAAGCCTGAAGGAAAGCTATTTTTGGCACTGTCTGAAGCCGAAGAATTGGCAGAACAAGACATCAAGCAGTGTGTACACACAGTTAGCTTACTGATGGGTAAAACATGCTCAGAGGTCTACCTGCTGTACCCAGCAAGGATGGAATCTGCTGGGCCCACCAGCTCTGCTGCCAGCCAGGGAATAGCTAGACTCTTGCTAGTGACCAATCTGTTTACCACCTGGAAGTGGACTAATGGCTAATTAGATCTCAGTCCTGTCCTAATAAGCACATGCAATGAATCCATAAGCAATTCCTGAAAATTTCACCTCCCCCAAATCTGAATGAAAATTATGCTGTCAGCACAGTCTTGGCAAGAAAAATGGGAGCTAACAAGCAGCTACATGAAAGAAAGGCTCCTTTTCATTTTACCCAGCAACTCTACCAATGCTCACGGAGAAGACCAAGGAGCAGGCACTGGGAAGCACCCTCTTGACAGTGCTGGGCAGTGTGGCTTCAGAACACAGGGCTTGGGCCAGAACTGAGCTCTAAAGCTCTCCAAAGCTCTAAGTCTTTCAGCTGTCACACTGACAAATTTGAAGGAAATCTCTCCTCTGCAATAGCCCAGACCAGAAAAATCCATTATGAGCCCCCAAAGAAAGAAAAGATGTTGTGTGTCAGCATTCAAATTTCTTTTGACTCGTGGGGAATGTCTGCTTTTCCCTGGCCCAGGAGCCTTGAATCACAGCACCACCCAGAACGCTTCGGATTCGGATCGTGACTTTCTCTAAGGACTGGAAGCAAACAGAAATAAGCCAAGTGGGCTAGAAGAGAAGCTGAATTTGCATCTTCCCTGGATGTTTGCCATAATGCAGTGTAGCTTCTGCATTTATTCGTGCTCCTTCAGATTTGCCCTTTCTCCAGCTGGAATCAATAGAAAAAGCTAAACGTGATATAAAGCACACTGGTATTTCCTCATCTAAGATGCATTTCACTGCTTCCCGGTAAGTTGTAAGCACCCAAAAGCCTACTATGAAACAAAACTGTTACAGATGTAACTCAATAGGCCTCTGCAGGGTAAGGAGTGGCTCTGGGTGTTGCCTGCCTGTGCACCTGCAGGAGGAACATACAGGCATGCCTCCCTAAAAGCAGGTTGTGATCATCCTGAAGCTGCCAGGGCACATGACATGTCCACATTAGTGATGACAGACTTCTGCACAGGTCTGTCTTCTTCAGGTAAATCAATGCTGCTAGCAGCCCCTGATTCTAGGGGAATCATATCTCTGGTGGCTGCCAGAGGGCAAACCAAGGAAGGCAGCAAAGCCACATGTATAGTCATAAATTAAATATACCCATGACCATTTTCACTGAGCCCAGCTGAAACAAAACACCTCACATCTGTACTAATAAACTCACTTATCCTCCAAACAGGATATTTTGTCCAAAATGCCACAGGTGATCCTTTACTTGCATCACAGTACCTTTGTGCATGGCTAAAGATGCTCAAACACACTCACTCAAAAGATGGATGGTAACAGCCTTGTCTGCAGCTATGTCTGAAACTTGCCCCTGTGCTTGGGACCACTCCTTACAACTGTATCATCTAACCATAGAGACCCAGCCTTTGTGTCCTCTCCACACACAAACTGGACTTGGTTTCCCTCTAGATAAGACATTCATGCCCTACTGTAATGACTTGGGTTTGGTTATCACTTGATTTACACTTGGTGTTGTAGAAGATGGAGTTTGTTTGCAGGGAAAAACTGTTGAAGCCACACCAGCACAGCACTGACACCACTACCTTGCAAAGCACATGGTTAAGCACATGAGGATCCTTCACTGAGTGGAAAAAAATAATTTCCTTGCTGTAGTTACACACAGTCACACCTCTCTATGGGATCAAGCAGATCCACTCTGAGCTTACACATGTAAGTGCACCTTGATCTGCAGCAGGCAACACAGGATACAGCTGCAGAGCCAAGCTGGTCCCTCTGCCATTCACTGAGCCCAGGCTGTGTCCCTCAGCACCAGAGAGCTGTGATCTGCTCTGCAGTAGAGACATGCACAGCATAAGCAGCTCCTCAGTTCAACCATGGGATGTTTAACAGTTCGATCCTCACTTTGCTCCCCTAAGTTACACCCAACAATCCTCTGGAGGATGATGCTACCAAGCTCTACCTTTCCCACTCTGCTTGTATACTAATACTGGGCACTTCTTTAATCCTCAAAACAGGTCAGTTCTTTTGAGTTATAAGTTTCTACATGTCTTCTCTGAAAGCAGCAACCACAGCCCTACACTGTGGCTCCCCAGTAGATATGACCAGAGCAAAGGATATTAGACAAGAATGACTTTTGTAGAGAAACATCACACAACTTCACAACCTCTTGTAATATTTTCCAAATGCTCCCCACCTTATTAAGGAAAATAAAGCTTTAAGTTACTCCAAAGGCATCTTAAGGACTTTTGGTTTCAAGTGAGTCTTATTCACTTTGCAATTCTGTTTTATATTCTGCCAGCCCATGTGTAATAAAAATCAGGGAGCAATTTCAGTTTTAAATTTCATTTGCCACATGTGATTCCATTTACCAACTAAATCTCAAACCTCTCAGAGTTCCTTTTGTTCTCTACAGGTTGTTTATTACTCCCCACAGTTTTACACAATCACAGATTTTTAATAAGTTACATATTTCCATCCTTCCCAAGAATGCTATCGGGGAAGTTAGGGGTTTACTGACTATCTTTCCTAATTGCTACAATTGCTATCATCTCAACATATTTCTATTAATCTTAATAAAAATCGTAATAAATAAATAAGAGCACACTCAAACTTGCCAAGTCTACCAGTGTGGACATAGAAATTACCATGGGTCCTGGTCTAAAAGTTTTTTCTGGATGCCTGGTAGTTGGAGTTTACTTTTGCTCCACTCCCCTCTCCATGTGTCCCTGCTCCCACAGGGAAAAGACCGACCTGGCCTAAGATACAGCAAGTTAATGCCTGGCCATCCTGCTGGGCTGCTGATGCCCTAGGCCAGCTCTTCTCTAACAGTTTCTAAACCAATTCCAGAAGGTCCTGCTGACAGTGCATATGTCCTGCTTTTCTATTTCTGATCACAATTCATAGAGTCAGAGACAGGTAATCCCATTATCTGATTTGATGATGCCAGTTTTGTTTCACTGTTAACGAATCCCTGCTGCCATTTCAAGACATAATCCTGATTTACTGTAGTATTTGTTATTGCTTTAGCAGAACCTGGCTGGATTAAGAAGAAAGGCTACGACACTCACACAGATAAATTGAAGATCCATAGTTACAAATGCTGGAATTAAATAAACAGACTGAAATACCTAAAAGTTTTGGAGGGGACATAAAGCATCATGCTGCAGGACCCAAATCAATCTAACAAAAGGGATGAAATTCTCCTCCTGGCCAGATCACAACATAAACATCTACTGCAGTATGGTCTGCCTCTTCTCCAGCAGCTGGTGTTGGTCACTTTTAGAGATAAGGAGCTGGAACAGATGGATTGTGTGATCTGGAATGGTAGTGACCGTGGCCCATCACGGGTAAAACTCAGAAAGGCCATGGCTGCAAAAAATCCTGGTTTGGATTAGCTTTTGCAGTTACCAGTGTAAGGAAATGACCGTGGGCTTTGGCACGTGGACATCAGTTTGGTTTCTTGACATAGAAGCAGTCAGGCAAGTTTGTCCTTCCCACCCCAAACAACAAAGAAGCTGGCCACAGCACAAGTACACACTGCAGCAATGTCTCAGCTGTGTCATGTCTTACACCCATTTTACAGAAAGCCCATGAAGAGCTGCAAATCACAGGCATGCAAATACATGTATCCTTTCACCATGTCACCAAATTTCTGATAAATTTAAGGCACACCAAATCACAGTATAAAAACTAACATGGACAGAAAAATTTCTATCATAAAAACCGACATGCTATCAATTAGAAACTGGAATAACCTACATTGAAATTACCAAATTTCCTCTTTCCAGGTGTTGTAAAAATGTCTTTTGTACTTCACCTGTTTTGACTGATGCTTGGCTGAGTGAATGCTGTGCTTTCCAGGGGAGATTATTTTGATAGCACAGGTATTCTTTTAGTTGCGACTCCAAAATTTTCAGCCCTACAAAAAAGTGTCTTGCTCAAATAGCTTGAGCTGCAAATCCTTCTCTAGAAGCAGATCTTCCCATAAAATAACTACCAGGAAGGAGGTAAAGTCTAAACAAAGCAATAATCACTGCATTATCTGATCTTATGCTCAAGTTGACCTTAGACACAAAGTGATTACAAATGATTGCAGTTTGTCTCGACCAGGATTTTAGATTGTGGCATCTCACTGCAGAACATGCACTTCTTTGCAATGAAGGCAGCATACAGTAAGATACAGCAGGATACATCTCACTTCCCATTAGCAGTCTAGAAGCCAGCGATCTATCTTAGGCAGCTATTTTAGGAGAGAACAAATCACCCCCAACAGTGAAGCACTCTCTCCCATCTGTTAATGACAGGCCTAGATAACCAATTTAGAAGGCATGCCCAGCTTTTAGAAGGCTAGAGCTAGAAAAATGAATCCTTAGGTTTTGGATTCCAGGAATCAGATGAATGAGGCTGGGACAGAGGTCTGGTTTTGTTCGATTTGATGAGAAAGACCCAAATAAATCTTTAAATTGCATGGTTTAAAATCTCTTAATTTTACAATAGAAAATTGGTTTTGCTCTGATGGATCTGATGGAGGAGACAGAAGCTAATTGTGTCCAGGGCAAAGGTGTCACGAAATCATGCTCCTTTTTCTACTTGAGAATTTTATGACAGGAGTGATTTCATTATAAAAATCAAAATTCTCCCATCTTTTACTCCAAAGAGGACTACTCAAGTTTTTACCACAGTATTCCTAATTGACAGCCTGTCACTGCATAATCATTAATACCTTTGATCAGTCTACTCTGGACACACTACAACTGTAAATAACAGTACTCTCTAGGCTGATCCCCATGCTGAGAAGTGAAGGCATTCTACACTTAATTTTTTTCCTCCCAAGTTGCTGTTTCAGACAGGAAAATCTGGAAAGAATTAAAACCAATACAAGCAAGCACTGAGGTGTGAAACTCAACAATGGGATATGTGTACCTGGAACATGCACCCTCCATTCCCCACTGCCAGCAGTACCTCATCACCAAGCCAGAGCATTAGTTTTTTCTAGCAGAGCCTAAATTCAGCTCACTGCCACCTGAGCTATGTCCATCAGTGGATGCCTCTATCTCTGAAGCTGTACTGCTCTCAACAAACACTGCAGTGTGGAAAACAACATCCTAACCAAGCCTGCACAGCATTTTTCAGCAGAATCATTCTCTGCTCCATGTAACTTGTAATTTTATCACTGCACAGACCCTTGTTTCTGAAGAGTAGAGGATGAGGAAGTGGCACAATACCCACCTGTCTTCTGTATTCCCAAGTTGGGTCATACACTTTCCATCCATTTTCTGGGAAAACCTCTTTGTACTCAAAGGCAAAAAGTGGCTGAAAGAAAGAAAATTTACCTTTAAGAGCCCACTCAGAGCCCATTTATAGGATATTTGATATCTCAAATAGTAATTCATGACTGACCCTTCTTTTTCTCCACCATCAATTTTCTTTCAGGATTTTATAAAAAAGATTAACACTCTCCCTGCAGCAGGTAATTAGTACAACAATACACCTTCCAATATGTCCCTGATCTTGCTTGGCTATTACCTAGTACTTCATGGACAAAAGAAGTTTGTTATTAAAGAGAGAAGATAAAACTACTTAGGCAAGAATGTTCTTACAGATTAACAACCACAGCCTTTCAACCAGCATTTGAAACAATTGCAGTGTCATAACATTAGAAAACACAGGGGGCTGCATTCCAGATTTGGGGCAGCGCAGTCACCATTAGCTGTGAACCTCTGATGGATGTCACTGTGATTTGTTTCCCTCTGTTACAAGGCTTTATCAGTAAGTCATTCCCCATGCATGAAAGAAGGCACTGTAATAGATTTTTCCTGTTTCCTATATGATCTAAACTCCTACAGAATTAAGTTTAAAACAGATTTGAAAACCAGCACTTCTCATCCCTCAAGAAAATGCACCCCATGTGAATGCTGTATTAAGTAGATGGGACAGAACAAAACAGTTTACTGCTACTCTGTGTCTTTTGGCAAAAGCTGAAAACATTTACCAGATTATTTGAAACTGGAAAAGCATATTTCATTAGGTTCTCAAATATGGATCGTCTAGTTCTCCCTTCAGGCTTATGAGCAAACCGCAAGTTTCGAATATCCTAGGGGAAAAAAGAGGGAAGTCAAGTTGCAAATTTCTGAACCACTTCAAAATCCAAGGAAAATCCAAAAGCCAGAATTCAAAATGGGGTCACATGACAATGCTCCTTCTAGCAGTGATTTAATACTATACTTTGAACAATGTTGTGTTGCAACGTTGAGTTTGGTTGAGGGGCTGTCTACAGCCTCCAACAGCAGCAGAGCAGCTGAGGGAGGGCACAGCTGTGCCTCATTACAGCATCTTGCCTTCACATGAAGCTCTCCACCTGCTGGAAGTCTGTGAGAGCCCTGCTCAGGAAAAAGCTATGTTTGACCAGCAGGACTTTGTGAGACAGACCTCCTTGGCTCTCACTGAGCTCTCACGCCAAGCAGTGCCACAAGACCACTGGAAGGGATGGCCTAACAAAGTATCTCCACAGAGCTACTGCACGTAGCGGGCCCAAGAACAGCCTGTTGGGTGCAAAGCATCCAATGCCATCTCCCTTTAAAGCTTCCATCTCTCAGAGCACTCAAGAGGAAGTCTTGAAACCAAGAACTCCTCCACTTTGCACAGCAGCACAGTTTAGACAAAAAGTGGTCGTTCAGGACCTCCTTTCCATAGTCATCTACAAAACCAAATTTGGAAAGTAAATAAAACATCTCTAAGTTTTTCCAGCCAAGCTTGCAACTAAAATGCTTGCAGTAAAGAGTTAAAAACTCATCAACAGGAAATGAGCTAACAAGTTCAAGTAAATGAAGATGGTAGAGCAAGTCAGGGAATGAGATAAACAGCTGAAGACTTTGCTCCCTCACAGAAATTACACAACTGGTCTCAGACAGAGAACTTTTCAGGATGCCTAAGATGTATCTGTACCACTCTGTTACTGCACTAAGCTGCTGTGCATATCCTGGTGAAGCAGGCTGACATATATAAATATGCTATAAAGGGCCAAAACACCCATCCTATAGTTTGTGCCTGAATTTCCCATACAGGGAAATGATACAGTTCACTCCAAACCTGACCAAGTGTGCTTATAGAGCAAATGGCTGAGGACTAGGAATCCAGATCAAAAAAGGGAACAAATTGGCTTGCCAGCACAAGCACCCCACCCTACCTTAGCTGGCGTGGATTATGACTCTCATAGGACAAGGGAGCAGCTGGATTATTTGGTACAGATTGCAGTAACTGGTCTTGACTCATCACACCCACAGCTTGACAGTCTGCTTAGCTTCCTGGTCTGCCTCAAAATCACAGCAGTGACCAGAGCACTTTGGGATTCCTCTTCATTTCTCCATCTGCTCTTACCCAGCATCCTTTTAGCATTGAGGGGCTCTGACAAACTCTAAGCAGCCCAAGACCGACCAGGTTCTGAACCCAGCTCTTCCTGTGTGGTCACTGAGGGAAGCAGAAGGGCCATGCCACTCAGAGATATGGATTTAAAAGGGGAGATGGTGGCTTTATCTACTTTGTGGGTTTATAATAAGCAGACATGAGGAGGCAAAATGTTAATTTTTCCTGCAGTTTGTATTTCCAGTTATTCCAAGGGTTCTTGAGAGGCACATGTGAAATATGAAAAGAAATTGAAAGAAATGAAAGGACAGCCCTGATGAGGACTGAAGGCTACTCACCAGTCCCTCATGGCCAAGCACTGCAGCAGGTGGACACGAGCTAATGATTTAAGGGGGAAATGTGCCCCTTTCTTGCTCTTGAAATGCAAATGAGTGAAAGGCCTACTGAAATCCACAGTAACTGAAGTCTACCTAGAATAAGTCTGGAAGGCAACCCTGAGAAATCAGGATGCAGGCCTACACTTCCATGATGAAGAAAAGCCATTGCCCAGCACAAAGCCTGAAAAAAGGTTTGGATTTCTTCTCAAATGAGTTAGAGAATACTGAAAACTATTTTTAAAATCGTGGTTTTTGACACTTGTGAAGTCATACTGACTGAAACACTTTGCAGAACTTCCTACAGTACCACAGAGACAACCTTTAAAATATATGTTCCCCTTCCCCTACCGTAAAACACAGATAAAAGTTTACCTTGCACACAATCTCCAGTCCATATGAATTTTCACCACGACTGGAAGCACCTCCAATTTTTTCCACTCTGTTGATTACACCTAAAGATGCATCTAGGACAAAAGGAGGGTCCTGTAGACAGTTGAAATTTGTGAGTTTAAAAAGGGGAGGGGGAAAAATCCCCAGCTCCTGCTCCCTTTTGTCTATATTTACAAACATACAGCCACATTTCACACAGAAATACTCTCAAACAACACCCAGGTCTAAAGATTGAAAAGGTAGCACAAGCAGATTATTTCAAAAGCTTACCCGTTCCATGCTTTTAAAATACAGTCTATAATTGGTAACAGTAAGGGTTCCTCTGATTGCTCCAGTGAAGGGACAGATGTAAGTAACATCCTTAGCTTAAGGAAAAAAAAAAAAAAAAAAGAAAATAAGAAGTTGTTAATTTCACAGTTAATTTATGGGAGAAAAATTATGCCAGTAACAATATTCATGGACTCTACCTTGCAGATCATGAAATTAAAACAAGCTTAATCTGTGGTTCTAGCCTAGAGCCAACTTGCAAGTTTCAGTTCTGTGGAGAAGGTAAGAGTTTGGGTAGAGATAGTACCATCACCCAGAATCCTACATTTGCACAAAACTGCTACCCTGTTAACAGGCCAGTGTTTGGTGCAAACTGTTTCCTATTACTGCCAGTACCTAAAAACACCGTGCATGAAAAGAGGAGACGACTCCTGGATGCACACATCTGAAGCTGACAACAATCTGCATAAAAGCTAAGGATTGTGCTCAAGATGGTTTGTGAAGGAGAAGGCAGTTCTCCTACACGTGGTTTTTAGGATGCTAGGGTCCTTCTGTATACCTTTGCAGGTGGAGTCAGCCCTGGGATGAAGGCACTCATGCTAAAACCAGCAGAGCTACAGTGATTTGCAGGAGCCATGAATCTGTGTAACATCCAGCTGCCAGTGATCTTAGGTCTGAAGTCAGCGATCAAGTTACTCTGCACAATTCAATTATTTTTGAGCCTGAGTGACGGTGACTCAAAACAGTCCCCTTCTTAAAAGGCCTCAAATATTTCTCACTTGTTCCAGCAGAAGGCAAGAGGTGCTGCTGGCTTTCCACAGCAAGCACCTCTAACTGCCCTTCTGTTTTATATCAATTAAAAATGCCAAGATTTAAGTTGTTGCCTCCCCACCTCTGCTGCCTATCACGTCTTCTGCCACTGAAGCAGTTGTCTGGCTGTGTTGTGGCAATGATTTACACTATCACCAACAAGTAATGACACCCCTTCAAAACCCAGGAGACCCACTGAGCTGCCAGATCCATGAAAAAACTCCCTGGATCATCTCAACCTCAAGCCTCCAAGCCCTAGGGGACCCATTTTGCAAGGGCTGTGTCAGGAGGACGGCTTGCCTCCCACTCAGGAGACAGCCACCATGAACATAAGGTGTGGGGCTACTGGGGTGCCAGAATGGGAACCTCAATCTCTTCCACCTTTATCCCATGAGATTTAGCCCAGAAGGTAGAGAGAAGAAGTTTGCCTTATTCCAGGGCACTGGCAACTCATATAACTAAATCATCCTCAAGTCAGATCTGCTTCTGCATTGTCTTCATTGACTCTCAAGATCTGGATGTGGAGAAAGATCCTTAAAATACCAGTAGTGACTAATTCGGAGCAAAATATGTAGCATGCAATATCTGGTTAAAAAGAAATAAAACATACATATCTGTAAAAAACATGCTAGTAATTCCATTATTTATTTATTTATATAAATTTACATGTATTTGTTTGAAGGACAATTAAACACAAAATGCTTATAGCCATTTCTAATTAAACCGAGTGTTCAACTAGTGTCTGATTATTAATCACTTCTTTTCACAGACTAGTTTGACAGAGGTTTGAAAGCAGACTCAGGAAGCGCAACAAGGGTGAGGACAGCCTGCCTAGTTTTTCCACTGGAGTTCCCATTATTCAAAATGTAATTTTGAAATGCTTAAAAAAAACCCAGCAAAATCCACTAATAAGAAAAGCGTGCATTTACATTTGAAAAGGAACAGGATTTCTGGGTAAAGAGGAAAGGTGCTAGAAAAATGTTTTCCAGGTAAAGAACCCCAGGCACGATCTCAAACACTGGCCTTGCCAGCTTGTAAGCCACACCACCTTTCACATTTGCATTTTATTAGCCTGGTTTCCTAAGGAAACAATTTTACTTAATTACACTGCGCATGTACAAACGTACCTACACACATGGCTTGTCTGACCTTAACCCTGCCACAGCTGTATGATTTCAGCAGTCTCTACTTGATAAACAGCCATCTCCAAGGCATTAAAGTGCTTCACTGTTTGTGAGAACGAATGCCAGGTATAATAGAGAGGTTGTAGTGGTGCTATCACCACGGGAAAGCCTAATGAGCTCAGCCTTTGGTATGTATAAGAGAATACATATGGGAGAAAGAAACTGGAAACCAGATTTACTAATTCCCCTGCTTGTGGAATTCCTGTCTTTTACAGGCCAATCTTACCCTAGATTATTGGGTTGGCTGAAAATATTTTTTCTTCCCTTCCCTGTAAAATACAAGGAGAATTACATTTGCCTTTCTTCACACTTTTAACAGGAAACAATTATTGCTGATGAATAACAAAGATTTCCTTTTTGCTGCCTTTAGCTTCTTGATGGAACAGGCAGCTGCTGTCTGGGCTACTCCAAAAGCCAGCCAGTCTTATGGATTTACGTGGCTCATCACACCATTTGTCAACAGATAAAACACTGGTAACTCTGACCTCTTAAACCATTCTCTAGGAACCCTTCAAAATACTGCCTCACTGTCAGAGCTAATAGCATCTGTGGAGTGAGCTAGGTATCAGTCTGCAGTGTATGGTTGGTGTACTAGTTCAAAGTTCTTAGGACTCTGAGGAAAGAGGTTGAGAAGAAGATTAATTATGGAGGTGGGTTGTTTGGAGGTTTTCTTGCTTGTTTTTATATTGCTGTTGATGGGTGCATTTTTTTTTTTGTGAAGTACTTTCAGTTTTCATTTTTTGATTTTTTATGTTTAGGACTGAAGTTGCACTCTTCCTTACCATTTTAAGAGGAAGGCAACATGTTATAAAAGCAAATGCAAAATCTTTCACAGAAAATTAATCAAGAGGCTTACTCAAGCCTTCAGAATGGAGAGCATCAGCAAATCTGATGCATGTCAGAATGTCTGGATGAAAAAAGAAAAAGCCCATCCCCCATCACAGTAAATTCCCTGCAAAAGCAGTGTATGCTTTCCTAAAGCCCATGACAGAGATTTGACACATAATTGTGCTTTGTCAGCCTAGGAAGTCACCCTGTGGCAAGGACAAACTGAAACAGTTGATCCCTGTCCTCTCAGGAGGCAGCAAATGCAGAGCTGTGCAGCTCACACCCCATCACTCACGGTAAGGGCGTTGAATTGCTTTGTACTTGCTACGTGCTAAAAGAAGACACAGTTACCTTGGCCCATGTGATGTGCAATAGCTCAATTAATGAAACAACCTGATCATGGTTCCCAAAACATCTGCAATGTGCTGTTGTTGATCAGTGACCGCCAAGATATTTTGCTCTATGGATATTCTACTGTTTGTCAGCAAACAATAAGGAATTTCCTCTTCACATACCCATGTCTTTAATGGTTTCCCCAGGCAGCAAAGGTGGTTCTTCCATTTCAGCCAATTTATTAGCCTCCCTCAGGACCTAGGCAAAAGATACAAGTACAAACAGAAATTCATTATGTTTTCATAAACCAAGAAGTTTACAATTACAGGTCAACAATATCAACGATAACAAATATTCAAACATCTTGAAGTACTGCCTAGGGTCTCTTCAGAGGTCAACACCAGGCTCTGTACTTTGGCAGCACACTTCCCAGGTGTCCTTTCATGCACCAGCCTTCTCTTGCCCTGGCCACCTTCAAAAAAAATTCCCCCACAGTTATGGACAGAGCCAAAGGAATCAGTTCCTTTCCCAGTTGAAGTGCTCCGTGATTACCACAATGACATCAATATTCAGCAGAGCAATTTCTAGTTTACACTGAGGAGAACTGAAAAGGACACCTTGGTCACTCCACTGTGCTCAGTGAGGGTCCCACAACTGCAAAAGTCCTGACTTGACTCAGTTACAAAGGTACTATTTTGACAGGTATATATAGGAGGTACAGTTTTAGTTTTGGTTTTTTTTGGCTGCCAAATGACCCCTTCTTCACTTTCCTTTGGCTTCATGTTATAGCACAGGCCATGACTTCTCAGATCTATGATTGCATTTACACAAAGGTTTTCACAAGAACAGCTGCTATCATGGGCAAATGGACATTTTAGGAAAGCATGGGTGTAACTAGGAAAGCATAACATGAGGTCTAAATCTATAAGAACTAGAAGAGAAATGCAAATATAAGTGATCAAGATTAAGGCTAAGTCTGTGTGGCCAAATGTAGATGGATTTAATCATGTTATCTGTGCCTCAAACTGGACAAATGACCACAACCAAATGACCAGTACAGTTTGCTCAACCTCTTAACACAGACAGAGAGCAGGTAAGTTTGTCCAGACTCTGCTTCATGCTATAGCAACCACAAAACTTTGAGTTCAAGGCTGGCGTGTGTCCCACCTGGTGAAGACAGGCAGAGGGAGCTCATTGCTGCTCACAGCTGAATGTGCAGGCTCACCCAGAATGGATTTTTTATCATAATGCAAGGAAAGAGAAAAATAACTGCTTCAATTTGCTATCAGGAAATCCCTGCAAAGTAAATTCAAAGACATCGCCTAAAGTGGTATTCTAGAACCTGACGCGTCTGTGGTCAACTTTCATGTAGGATCAAGCCAGGGGGAGAGCCTCAGGGAAGAAAAATTCCCTAAACTATGCAAAAAAAATTGGAAACAAACTTAAAGTAAGCCCTTGCCACAATAAGAGCACATTCCAGCATTTTCACACAACAGATTGATGCATAGATGAAAAGATTAACAAGATCAAAGCCTTCTTGAGAACAAGATGTACATTTTTAAAAATGCATTCAAAAGACTCTTAGAAAAAAAAAATAATAATAAAAGCAAGTACAGTCCTGGCTTCCTAACAGAAACCTCCCAACTGCACCCACTTAAATCAGGTCTTACCAGGGAGGCTGCCAGAGCAGCTGGGCTGGGGTCCACAGGATGAGTAAGGAGAGGTCACCATTGACAGAACTCACACTGGCAGCAACTTGATGGGAAGCTTCTCTTCCCCCACATCAGCAACATCAGTAAAAATAAGGTTTTGCTGGTATAAGGAGCAGAAATCAACGTTGAGGACTTCTTGTCAGCACAGCTGTGTTGGCCAAAGATCACACACCCCATCAAAGCCCTGACTGAGGGCCTCCCTGACAAAAGCCTGTGATGTAGACCCACTCTCAACTCCTGTGTGTCCAATTTTGCGCTTGAGTAACAGCCCTGAAATTAGCAGGATAACATCTGGATTATGATAAATGAGCTGGAGGCTTCTGGCTAATTAGCCCATAAGTGGTGGTCATCTTTTTGGCCTTTTATCTTGGAGGGACATTAGTGAAAATACACTCTGCATTCAGAACATGATCCCAGCTTCTTTGAGAAGGTCCGTACCCCACGCGGGCAGCAGCTGCTGCCAGGATCACTTCGGTCAACAGCTGGACTCACTGCTCTCCTGCAGATGTCAGCGGGAGCACGTCCAGCAGTAAACATTTGGGGGACTGGGTTGTATCTCAAGCCAAAACAAATATGAGGTAAGACACATAGAAAGCACTCGGTATGACAAACATCTGCTGAGGTGGCAGAGGTGGGTAGTGCTCAGGTGGGTTTTAAACCCTGTCCTGCAAGTGGGGGAGAGAAGGAGGGAATAGGCTAGCAGTATGAAAGACAAGGACCTCCATGTCAACACCATTCTCTAAAGACAAGGTTGAAAGTCTTTTCAATTTAAAAAGTGTCTCTTCTAAGTCTAATAAAATCCATCTGTTCACTCACACTTCTCTGAAATGTCCCCAGGATCAGAGGAAAGGGTTAGCAATCCAAGTCTGTGCTCACTTCAACGCAGGGCAGCAGACGGCTGGCTTCCTGGAAGCACAGCACTTCAAGGTCAGCCTCCTTGCCTCCCCTCTTATTATTTCTTGGGTTTTTTGCTACAGTCTTGAGGACTAAACTCATTTTCACTACCCCTCAAGTGACTTCAGCACAGTACCTATCTCAGGTAACAAAGCACTGACTCCATGGTGATTTCAAAGTCGGTGCAAGCACATAACCCCTGGACAACCATCATCATTCCCACAAGCCTGGGAGAGACACGGTCAGAAAGCCCAGGACAAACACTTCTCTGTTATGCCAGTCTATGCACTGTCTGCTCAGCAGTAGATTTTGAATGAGCCACTAGTTGGACCTTGGGCACTTGAAACCCATCCTGGCAGAAACCAAGAAATGAATGGTAGGCTTTTTCCTGAAACCCACCTCCATCAATGGCTCCTTAAAATTGATTCGGAGAAAAGCAATCTGTGTGGGGCTGAAAATGCAGGCAGCAGGCGTAAGACATCTGCAGCACTAGCCAAGGACAGGGGCCACCAGCAGGTAAGAAAAGGGGGTGGATAAGAGAAGAGAAATGTTGGAAACAGATCAAGGAGAAAGAATGGTATGGGACAATGCACATGAAGCTCTGAGATGACGTCAGTGTCATAAATGGGCCCTTTGCGCCTCATATGACTAAGGAGATGACATGAAAAGCCCTTCTATCTTACTGCCAATCCTCCTCTCCCCCTCAAAATCCAAAAATGGTTCATTAAACTGTGAGAAAAATCTTTTTTTGTACATTAGCCTATTTTCAAGACTCTAAAAATAACACTCTTGTGCCCAAATTTAGCCCTCTGCAAACCTTACAAAATTAAATTAAGAGCACCAGTAAGGCAAGGAAGCAGGGAAGGGAGCCAGGGACATGACTGCGGCAGCCTGGCTGCAGGGGGGGGACGGCAGCTGCTGATACATGAGTGCTACTGAGGCAGGTACCACATAGGCCTGCAGCTGAAATGTGCCACCTCCGTGTGCCTCAGCCTTTGACATTGTTCAGTGGGAATAAAACCAATGAATTCTTAGAGATCTGCAATAAAGAACACATCCAGAGCTGGGCGAATCGTTATTACTTAGGAATAGGACCACAATGACACAGAGTCACACGCTGCTCTTTCTTGTCACAATCATCACTAAAATGGTTTCTGTAAGAAGCAGATGCAATGACCAAAAACCAGTACTCTGCCTTGCCTCTAAGTCGAACAAGGTCTTCATTATCTTTTCCACACAAAAATATTATGCTTGGTAACTGAATCTCTGGAGGAATGAAGTCCTGTTACACACCAGAACAGCCTTTATTTCTGTCTTCTTTTACCAAGTAACATCATGTGCCCATCCCACCTGTCAGCAGCTCTCCCTCTAGATGAAACAGCTCTCTAAGAGTTTGAGAATGGGAGTACCTTAGAACCTAAACACAAGTCCTGGCTCAGCTCAGAGGGTGTGAGGACTTCATGCCACCACCTACCTTTGTCCTCTGCTTAAGCAGCGACTTGCCAGAACAAACCCACACTGCTACATTCAACAACCACTCCTCTACTCCAGGATCCCACCTTGTGTAAGCTCTAGCAGTCACCCCCAGCTGAAGGTGCAGAGCTCTCTCATGCCCTCCCAATTAGTGCCCCCAAGACAGGGAAAATGCTGTTTTCTTGAGGCAACCTCCAGATCTGAGCAACAAAACCATCATCTCCTTTGCTTGCGTGTACGGGGTCAGGGCAAGAGGTTTAGGTCCTGCTAAAAAGGTAAGACTGCTGCGATTCAGGGTACTGCAGCTCTGGCAAGTCTCTCCAACCATATGTTCACACTGCCTTCTAACACAGCAGCCAGCATGCTGCTACAAAAATCCCTCTCCTGGATGATGTTCCTGAACAATCTGTACACACAGCTCCTCCTGAGCAGCTGCAGCCAGCCAGGGTGGTACAGAGTTAAGCACACTATGCACAGGGCCTTAGAGGTCTGTGCAGCACCGAACACTGTTCTAGAAAGACCTAAGAGAGTACATGACACTCTAAATTCAGGGTTTGCTTTTTGACTGTGAACAAAACAGCTGATGTGTTTTCCTGCCGTACTGCCTGGTGAGGCGCTTGCCCATCAGCGATGCTGCACAGCCTGCCTGACAACCCCCATCCTGTGGTGGCTGAGGCCAAGCCAGGACTGCCTCCTCTCTCCCACCCTGCCAGCGCTGTCACTGCTTCAGGGTCTAGTTCAGTCAAGATGCCTGGGGTCCACTTTATGGCTTTTATAACAGAAGTTTTTCCATAACCTGGATCATTTTGCCAGGACTAGCTCAGAGTGTGACTGCAGGAGTGAAGGCAAGCAAAACCCGGGCAAGAGAGAGAGAGCAGCTTGAACCAACCAGGGAGAGAGTAATTTTATCCCTGGACACTGCATAAGCCTCCTGATAACAAAGATGCATGAGGAGAGCACCTGACATCTCTTCTAGCCATCTACCAGGTATTCTTTTGTAACTTTCTCCTGAATGTTTGAGTCCTGAAACCCACAAAGGTCAGATTATTTGGCTTCAAGCAACTTAAGGAGAGAGAGGTTTATGTTACCAAATTGTTGTGTAACAGTTTTCCCAAGTCCGCAAAGATTCTTCTATCCTGAATCACAATAAAAATGAGCAAAAGGAATCTTTTTTGGCTTAGACAATATTAAAATGTACCCTTTTTTGTAATTTTTTTCTTTCCTCCGAGTTACTCTCTCCTTGGTAACCTCCTACACACTCCAAGTAACTTTGCACATTTTGAACAGAGTTGCTGTGCATAAAGCCACAGCACTGGTGCGACACGTTCAATCTGACAGCATGAACACCTTGCTCCTGTTTTACTCCTTTCCCCAGAACCATGCCTGCTCCATCGACTGAGAAGACAAGCTCTCCAAGCTGGGAACTGCTTTTGCTCCAGCTACACAGTTCTGTTTTGTTTCCTCCAGCAGGAAGGTGGTCGCTTAACTGGTCCCTTGACATAAACATATATAACCTGCCTGTACAGACAAATATTATACACACACCAAGTCCCCTTGCTTCTGCAGCCCCTGAACTTGGATTTGGCATGTCTCTGTCTGCCTCATGAGCATTCACTGGTCAGCAGCAACAGCTAAAAGACATGCTGCAGGGACAAGGATGCATATGTTGTACATGTACAAAAACATACAGAGAGAATGCGTAGAGTTTAAAAAAATGTATCTTTTTAAATCATGTGTGAAATATGGAATTGAAACTCAAAAGCAAAGTGAGAGGTTTAATCTCCTATAGGAAAATATCTCTCTGATACTTCACATTTGAGGGACTACCTGGAAATATTCTGGTTGAACTTAACATATCTAAACTTTCCTTCACTCCCTATTTTTTTTTAATGTCTTTGTCTCGAGAAACAGAAAATGATTAAATGCCCTCCTTAATCACCATTTTTGCCACTTTGCAGGCAGCGTAGTCAGTAAGCTGCAGGAATACTGATTTCACCTGAAACTGGAGATCTACATCTGCGCTGGTCCCCCTAGGCACTCTGTACCAGTTGGTGGAAAGCAGGGTACCTAGGAGATGCACCTTTAGGATAAGTGCCCTTCTTCCCACTGAAGGCTAAGAGTAAAGGAATGTCAGTGCAGATCTGGAAGGGGAAATCCCAATTCTGGTCCTTCCTTGTGGTCAGCACAGCAAAACCCAATCTCCTGGGAATCTACAAACAACTGAGCAGTCATATCCTATGCATTTCAGAGAAGTACCAATGTGCTGTGTGCAGAGAGGCAGCAGGGAATGACCCAAGTCAGATACAAATACTGCATGGATTTAATTTAAAAAGGCATGACTCCAAAGCTTGTAAGACAGGTTGTCTTAGCTGAGGTATAAAAGACAGCTTTTGTGTCAGAGCTGGTTCTTGTCAGCTGTCACAAAGAACCACATAAGGGAAGTCAGCTTTCCTGCAAAGACTTAGCCATAGGATTACTTTTACATATTTGATTAATTTATTAACTTTATTTGTAAATTAATAGCAAAACATATACACTTACATAACTAAGTGCTCTGCTTTAAATGCCATTTCTCTGCTTTAAATGCCTTTTAGGGGTCTCATACCATGTTCACCTATTCCTTCCCCTGAATTGCCCTACCACTCCATCCCTTTCCTCTTTCATGGCTGTTTCCATCAGTCAATCAACAAAAGATAGTGCCACTTTGGCAGGTGCATCTAGCTTTATCATTATTCCAATGATGGTGTAAAAATGTCTGAAACAAAACAGATAGAGAAGCTCTTTCCATTCATGCCAGAAAAAAATCCCCACAGCAGTGTAATTCTGTCCAGCTGACACTGACAGAAGATGCAGAACTGACACAAATCTGTTTAGAAACAAGACGAGTATGCTTCTTCAGGACAGTTTTTCACAGGTGCGTAGGTTTCTCCTCCAAATGAAACATTTCTTACAACAGGAAAAAGGGCACATTCTTCTAGCATTTCACTGCTAAGGTGCTTCTGACCTCTCAGTGCTCAACCATCAGGACTGTGGAACAGAAGCCATGCTTACTTGACTGCAAACACTGCACTGCACTGAGGAGAATTTCAGCTGCCATTTATGGCTATTTCAAGTGTACTTGGAGAAGATTTGTGTGCTAAGAATCCTACTGGAAATGCAATAGAACACAAATCAAGCAAGTAAATGGACTTTGTTGATTATTTTTGAATCATTAAGAATACCACAGGAGAAAGAATATGGGAAAGAACAGAAATATCTCTGCCTGACTAAGGCACAGGGACTTTTCTGAGGATTATGACCAGATGGCTTGAAAAACTATGTTAGAGACTTTCAGAGCTGCAAGATATTAATTGCAGGGAAATGCTTTATGTCTTATTCCTTTGGGATATTAAAAGTTCAAAGGGTAAAAGACAAAACACCTTGGACATATGGATCATTTCAGAAGAGTACACAAAGAATCAAATATACCATCCAAAGACCACATAAAGCCCATTCAGCTCCTAAGAGAGCACTTGGCCAAAGGCAGCCTCCTAGCTTGGTTTAAAAAAAAAAAAAAAACCAAAACAACAAAATACAAGAAGTACTTAAATTATCAAAAAATGTTCTGACAACAGATCACGTATTGCACTACTCTAAAGACAGTAATAAAATACAAAGTACACTGCCACTGCCTTTTAACTACTCCTTCCCGACACAACTGAAAAAAACAAATCACAAACTGTGATTTCTACAGACCATATATGTTTTGAGAAAGCATAAAAGTGCTTGAGAAATCACTTGCTTACTTACCACTGTCTTGAAAATCTTTAAAAAGAAGCTGGAGGTTATTGTATTTCAAAAAAAAAGAAATACAGTCCCTAAGGTAATATAAAGGGATTCCTCTGCGGAGGAAGCAGCCACCATGCAGTGTTTCCCTGGGGTTTTCTGCTTTGTTTTTTCCACGATGTTCTTCTCCACTCAGACTTGAATGTCCAGTGATGAAGAACAGCCTCTCTGGGCTCCCTGGGCTGGTGAGTCTCCTGGGCCCTCGCTGCACAACTACAAGGCAAAGCTTAGAAGCTCAAAGAATCACATTGTTGAGGGCCACTCGTTCAACCACGGCTGGCTTGTCTCTTCAAGTTTGTATGGCTTGGTGCCTCAAGACAATTCTCTCATTAGGCTCTGACAGAAAGTCGTCATTGACTCAATTCAGCAACGCTCCCTGGCACAGAAGGTTGCAGATATTATCTATTCAGACAAGTCCAACATTTTTTAATACAGAACCTTCTTCACTGCCAAGGGTTCCACATACGTCTCAAACCACAACCCCTCTGTTCTCCACGGGCTGCTCAAAAACTTTGGACAGCACATTAGCCTGACTCTATCCTTTATTTTTACTGAATTTTGTTTAGCAAACAACTTACATGCAAAAAGAAGATTAAAAGTTTCAAGGAAACCATTAAAGTAGTTCAGTGGATTTCATATCAACAGTCTTAAGTGACAGAAAAACACTCTGACCAAAAACAGAGTTATAAATTCTACCAACTGAAATAAATCACAGAATACTGCCTATGTTACTAAGAATTTAACTTTTGAGCTTGATACAGATGATTATATATTTATAATGAGCTAACAATCATACAGAGGAGAACAAAGATGTTTCATTCCGTGCAAAAACATCTACAGAAAATCAAATCTTGGCAGGCACTGCATGCAATCACAAATCCATGTACTCCCTTTAAATACCATGCTTGTTCAATCCTGCCTGATCTGTCCTTCAGTATACAAAACTGTAACTAACAGGGGGCAGGGGGAGAAGCCACCTCTTACCTGGTTTTACTCAACAAAAAGAAAATTCTTGCACTTTGTAGCTAGCAGAAATATGGCAATAGTCAACTAGGAAGAGATGAAAATATTTTTGAGAACATATGAAGGCCATTTGCTCATTCTCCTTAGCTTTCCATTCCTAATAGATGGCAATCATAAATGCTTCCAGAGATTTCTTTCACTGTGCATTACTCCATATTCAAGCATTTAGGTACCTCTATATAAGAAAAATTAGCAATGTTTGCTGTCTTTGCTCTTTTCTAGCTAGATGAGCACTTAGGGAGTATTATTTCCATGTAAAGGAGACAGAAAACTGACTGCATCTGGCTTTTTCCTATCTAATTTGCATGAAATCAATATTTTTCAACCCAGAGGTTGGCTACTCTGTGGGTTTGTTTCCTTGAAAGGGGGAGGTGCTGAAGAGGATTTACTGGGGAGAGGTGCAAGGAGGGGACCAAGATTTTCCATCTCTTGGGATATTTTAAAATTAAAATTACTATAATTCTTATGAAATATGCAGCACTTACAATAAACCAGAGTCCTCAAAAAATGTGGCAATGACAGGGGCTAAATTCCAGCCACTGACAGGGCTGTCCTGGTATGACCATGCTTATGGACAAGAGCATCATTCATTCTCCAGAACCAGTCCTTTGTGCCTTTCTTCATCAATAGCATAATGCTCCAAAGAAAGGAAGCCCATTTTCCCCAGGCACACACATGCAATTTGNTCCAGAACCAGTCCTTTGTGCCTTTGTTCATCAACAGCATAATCCCATTTTCCCCAGGCACACATATGCAATTTATATGGTCAAAATCAGAATTTTGAGATAGTTAAAATATGTTTCCCTGTAAGACTTCCTTACTTCTCTTCCACTGCTCTTTAAGTCCCTCTGTTTGACACCTTTGATAACATAAAGCACTGCCTGTTCTTGGATTTGGCCCCTGGACTTCATCCCTGTGTACAAAGGGACCTATGGAAATACTACTGGCAGGTCAGGTAAAGGCCACTTCTGCCTGCATAGCTTCTACTCCTGTACAGAGACACGAAAACGGGAAGTGCACCTCCATGTGAGAAGGGAACCAAGCAATGGTGCAGAGAAATACACAGTTGAGTCTCCACACAGTGACAGTAAAAAGATGAACAGTTTATTCAATTTCACTGCTGCATCACCAGCTCACATCTAACCAAGTCTTTTGTGACCACAGGTCAATTATCTTCACCATCTGGTGGCTTGCGCAATGCATTCTGTAAGTTAACAGCAGTCACAGTGCAGTGCACCGGGAAGGAAGGCTCCCAGCATGGAACACATCTTTGCATTTGCTCTGAACAAGGCTGCTTACAGGCACTCCCATGCAAAGAGTCAAGGGCTAGTCTGAAACAGGAATATTTATCTCCATATATTATCATGGAGCTGACTAGCAGGGCTGAAGGTCTTCAAATACCATGGAGGTATCTTAGGCAGAGATTTTGTCATGATTTAGTGCCTCCAAGCTAGCATCACTCACTGACTGAAAAGTCCCTTAAAATCAAAACTGAAAAACATTGCTTAAATGAGTGCTTAGAGTTTAAAACGTTATGTCACTCTCTAAACCCAGCTCTTGTTGAACATGTGTTACACATAACCAAAGCCTGACACACTTCCTGCATTGGCAGGGAGATAGTAATGGAAAAGCTCACTGAGGGTAGTTTTAGTGATTTACAGCAAAGGATGGAGGGGAGGGGGGGGAATCACATCTTTCTTCAATATGTTTTTCTACTAACAATATATGTGTTCTACATAAAGCTAGTCTAAGCTACTTTGCACTAATGCTAGAGTAAAGCAAAGGTGGCAAAGTCATTGACTGGCATTTCAATTAATCCTGCCCAGTATCATCTGAGGGACAGGATTTACCTCAATTTTAGAACGCTGTATCTGGAGATATTACTCTGCACTCTCTCCACAGTCAGAAGAGAAACACATTAGGTCCTCAAAACAGATAAAACTACACTTTTACTTGAGCCCAGTTAAAGCTGGGATCCACAGAAATCACTTGCTGCCCCTCTAAGTATGTTCCCAACATCTGCACCAAGGACTTCTCTAGCTCAACTCCACGACATCCTCACCTAACATGGGCATATTCTTAAAGCTGAGATAGATCAGATCATAAATGATCTATGTCCTTCTATTGAGTATAAAGGAATTGTGGTTGGCTAGCTTCAGTGCAGACTTGCCCAACCAGATTTAATCCAGGAAACCTAAGGAGACAGCAACAGTATCCATTTACTGTCTTGGAAGGAAATACTCCTTCATATACCTTTTGTCATGCACCAGTTATGCATCTTACAAAATAAACCACATGGGCTTGTCTACAGTCTCTAACCATACACATAATAGATAACAAATTAAAGTCACAAGCCACCCTGTTTCTTCCCATTTCTAACCTTCAAGTCCTGGGAATGCTACAATAATATTCTTGCACCTCATGCATAAACCTATTTACTGTAAATCCACCAATTCCTCATATATTAAAGAAGAAAATCATTATGTAGGGAACAAACAGTCATGAACGGTCATATGCTTGTACAGTACTTTGTCTGGACTTCAGAGGAGCATCAGGAATTGTGGATCTCATTGCTGCCCTCAAAGGGGAGAATGGTTTAGTGGTCACAACAGCAATGCTAACAACAGAGGTTTAAACCACTTTTTCTGAAGGCTGCACAACTAAGCAGGTGACACGGATCTGCTGTAGTTTCCTTCTTTCTAGGTGCAAAAAGCAATATAAAGAAAACAACATATGAGTTTCCATCCTTTGGTTTAAGCTTTTGCTGCACACAATCCAAAAGCAAACACAACAGGCCTTAATAAATTATCAGGCAAAGGTACTGTTCTTAAGGGAAGTGGCAGCAGGCTCTAGGGCCATATCCACTGCTTCTCAACTGCAAATGAACAGGATCCAGGCCTTTTATAAGGGCTACTCCAAAGCTCTGAACATGGTAAACTTCAGGCATTACCCTATAAAGCAACAACTACCTAAAAATGAAAATCCCTACTGATAAAAGATAGAGCATCAGAAAGAAGACTTAAGTACTAAAAAATGCACAGACACATCTCCTCATACACACAGGAGAAAATACTGCCTACAGGATTTAGGAGCAAGAAACTCACTGTATTTTATTAACCACCAACTTCCCAGATCTGTAACAGCTATTTATACACTCCAATCCCTTTGGCAAAGTTGGCTTTAAGGTGTTTTTAACATCTCCACCTGAATTACAAAGTATCTATGGATTTCCAAATCCATTTTCACTTCCAACTACTTAAATTCTGTTCTTGCCTGACCTATAACTTATGTTAAAACATATGGCAGTATATTTGCTAAAAAATCCCTCCAAGATATATATACTCTAAATCAATTCTAAACAGCTTCGGATTTAAGATCAGGAAGGGGGTGGAAGGAGAACCTAAGTGTGCTTTGTTGTTTTTCTTCTGGGGTTTTGGTTTGTTGGTTTTTTTCTTCATTTTTTTTTCCCTATGAAACTAACTGAAGCAGCCAAAAGTTATTTAGAGTTAGTTTATGAAGTGAAAATTCTGTAAACTTTCTACTGGAAAGGCAATTTAATCTCAGTTCCAGATACTGACATGCTCAATATACATTTAAAAAAAAAAAAAAAAAAACCTTCATAAAGGTTATTATTAAATACTTTGGAGAAAGATTTAGGAAAAATACTGCACATGCATTCAGTAGGAATCCCTAGTGTTTGTCTCATTTACCTCATTACACACATGCATGTGCACACACAGAGTGTTAATTGCACTCCAAAAGAAAACTGCAGGCACAGACTGCAAGAAATTAGGTGGGTCCTTCCTCTGGTTCCCTCCTCCCAATGGACGCCTACTATTCTTCTAAAAATTCCCCACAGAAAAAGACAGTGCTAATTGTAGCTATCACAAAGTGATTTTCCATTGCCACAGAAATTTAATTCCTAAATTTGAGCCTATGCACACGCAGAGGCAGAGACCAAATAGAGGTAGGAGTGATGATGAATCCATGTAGCAATTCACTCTAGCAGGAAAAATTTAAACACACAACAAGAGAATAATCCCATAACTGGCATATCCACGTCAAAATCTTGAAAAGCTTATTTTCAGCCACTTAAAGCTAACTGATGCAACACCTTCCTGTGAGAACATTGCAGAGCCCAGGCACTTGCCACCCATACCACAGAGTTACCACAAAATGCATCAGTTCCCTCTTCAGGACTTGTTCTCTTACATTCTTTCAGGAACTATGTGGGACCTCTCTTTGTCCTACAGTAGTGACATGCTTAGCTCAAATCTCAGTACCTGAGTACTCAAATCCAAGTAATACTTGGGAGTTCATGCTGTCTTATGCCAATGAAAGATGCACAAGATGCTCAGGCATGTAAGGAAAGAGCTGAAGTAGAGAACTTGCTCGTGCCACTGTGTCATTTAATGGTACTGCCTCATCAGCAACATCCAAGGCAAGGCCACATCTCAGAAAGTTCAAAGAAAATAGCAAAAACAATCAGGACCTTAAAAAAATCTCTCACAGAACTAACTTTCAAAACTTGTGGAACAGTCACTTGACAGAGATGTCAATTCGACGAAAACCAGACAAAGAATGACAAGCCCTGGGAAAGAACGTCCATTGTCCTCGACTTAAGACCTGAAAGAAACTAGCATTAGCTGATCATCACTCATAACAACTGTTCCCTTTGGGAGCTGGCACCAGGCTCTGCAAGAGGAAGTCCAGGGAGCAAACAGTAACACACCAGCACCGACAGTGATGATTAGAGGACAGATGGTGGGTCTGCAGTTACACTGGCGATACCAACATGAGAGGCTGTACACAGGTAGAGAACAGATCATCTGACCCCCAAGAACTGCCCTCCAGCATGAGACACTCTCAGGAATGAGGAGTGAAATGATGAATGCATGAGTTCCTCCAGGAGAATTAAGTCAATCTGTAGCAGTGGAAACTATCTCTTTCTCCCTATATGCTAATACAAGTAGGAGCATGGGAATGCATTTTCTCCAGGTCTGCCTACCACTGACAAACAGCCACTGGAGTGTAAAGGAATGACCCAGGTTTACACCTACACACAGCTGCACTGCAGCCACTCACACCACCTCTGCAAGAGTAAGCTTTAGGTGAAGCACGTGCCAAATTGTGTTCACACAGAGTTGATGCAGGTGAAGAGCAAGAAGCCTTTTGCCAGCAGAAGCAGGTGCTCACACTTAGCCTGCAGTGGCACTATTCTAAGTAAGTAATCTTCTGCTTTACCATCTCTCCTGCAACACTACTCTAAAATGAAAGAGAAGCAGCATTTGTTCCAACCAAGGCAGAACTTTAGATTGCTTAGAAATAAAAAAAAGCTGGCAGGCTGTGAAGAAGTCACTCCTGAATATTATAGGAACTGTGGCACAGCATGAAATGATGGACTCCTAATGGCCTCCAGGAACACATAGGCATCTTCTGCTCAAAAAAAATCTCTCACGCAGCTAAGTGAACATTCCTCTGTGGACACTGGTTTTGATTGCTAGTGAGTACAGAGGCTCTGCTGAATGGGAAACCAGACAAGCTGAGGAGAGCTGGAATCCCTGCCTAGACAGCTTACAGTTCACACAGATAAGGTGACAAAAGGGAGGAAAGAGTCACGAGACACAATTGGGATTGCAAAGAAAACATGGTGAGCCATCTTAACCACCAGAAGGGAAAGACAACTTCAGTTTTAAAAAGGAATTATTGGCTTGTCCTCTACTTCTAAAGGTAGTCCTCAAGTGCCACAAAAACTGCGAGAAGACAAGTTGTGCATCAAAACTGAAAGAAGAATTCCACATATGCAAACTTCAGTAAAAAATTAAGTAAGAAAGTAAGTTTAATTTTTATAATATTATATATATAACATAATATTATGCAGTTAGAGCTGTAGCAGAATTTGCAATCTTGTTCATATCAACAAGCCACTTAGCCTCAGCCTAAAAATATTTTCTGTATGTTAGAGTGACTGAATGCCCTGACTTCACAGGGGGAAAACTTCAGACACATTACAAATTTCCATACCCAGGCATGTTCAGAAGATAACTATTTGTATCCATAGGCAAAAGGTACAAACTATCATAGAATGCACATAAATTACTGATTAATTTCCAAATCTTGGCTTAAAATTGGCTAATAAGCTGCCTTTCAGAAAGAAACATTCATATACTTGTCACTTATAAACAGGTGGACTCTCTGTTATTAATTATGGATGACTGAGACAACACTTATGGGATGAAAAATCATCACGGTTGTCAAAGGAATTAGCTTTGTACTCAGAGATTTTTATGCAATTTTACTGTGTTTACATTTTACAAAGATTCTCAACCACAGCTGAGAAATTCTGAAGTTGTTAATACAATGTACCAGTACCAACATTTTTATACCCAGGGACTTTTTTTTTTAGAGCTAAGATATATCAACAAACCCCTTGGTTTCATAAGAGGAACATAAAGACAGCTTTCAAAACTCCTGTGACACCAAACTAGAACTCTGAATTTATAATTAACTAATCTAATAGCAGACTTAAAAGAGCCCTGTTTGGACCTTTTTTATGTCAGAGCAATTCCTTGTGACAGAAGATTATTTTTATCAGCTTGGAGATTGCAATCTTTCTCTGAAAGAAAGTACTTCCAAGGACTCAGTGTTTACCAACAGGCAGAAGCTCTCAAGACTGAGCACCTCGTGTATATATACATACACATAACATACATACATAAGGAAGAAAAAGTATATGCAACTGACAGGTTGAGGATTTCACTTACCTAAAGAACCTAAAAGAAAATTGAGAGGCTTTCAAAATTCATCTCCAAGTGAGGATTGCAGTCAGCTTTTTCAAGATTAAACAACTTTATAAAGAAGGACATCGTATGGTAGAGATTAAACTTCAATTTCAGCTGTTTGACTTCAGGTCCTTTCAGTAATTTGGCTAAATATATTTTGGCATTACTGAAAGCTGACATTATTTTACCGCAGCAAACTCACAGAAGCAAGATGCTCTCTGAAGGAGGTCACATTTTTGTATTTTTTTATTTTTTAAGATAAAACATACCCTTAAATCTGGAGAGAAGTTGTCTGCTGAGGTGGAGATGGAGTCAGACGACAAAGCAGAAGCAGATTTGGTGTGAGTGGAATGGTCCGACTGCGACGTGGAAGCGCTATAAAGAGAAACACCAGAGTTTATCAAAACGTGCTCAAGAAAGTTCAAAAGCTGACAAGTCCAGTCACTCACTCACAGTCATATCAGGCATTTTCCACTCTCAGTTATTCAGCCCTCAGCAGTGCTTTAAGAGAACCTGTTCTACTTGCCATTACCAGGGATTACCAAAGGTACACAACTCATTACTAAAACTCGGCTCAGACTGAGCCAACATTAACACAACCACCAGCTCGTGCAGAGGAACACACTCGGTGCCCAAAGCTGGGTGAGCAGCTGCTGTGGAGCTGCAGGTTGAGCTGTGTGTGGTGAAAGCCTGAGCCAAGAGGCCAGAACTGCCAACCCTTTACACAGCAAAGGGTCTGGGGACCTGTGGCCCAGCCAGGTGACCGGACACTCAGAGACACGGCAGGAGCCAAGGACCCCAGACCTTCCTGCATTTAGACTGGCAGGGTATAAAAGCCCAGGGTTTACTTTGTTTGGGGTCCCTCCTCAGAGGCACCAGCTCGAGCTGCTATTTTGTTATTTAATTACTGTGCCATGATTTAGTTGTTTTAAGGATCGAGTCATCTGAGACCCTGCTACGGGAAATCTGGGGTCGGGATGGTAACGAAACTTGGTCCGGCTGTGAGTGTGGGGTGCGTAGCTGCAAAGGGGTTTTGGTCCCAGCTCAGGTGGTGAGAAGTGACTGTCAGACTGGCTCCTGGATGGTTGGATGGGGAAGTTTCCTTAGCACTGGATCAAATCCTAAATTACAGAAACTAAGGGCCTCCATTTCAGCCCTTCAGATGGGAGATATTAGCGCGCTGCAAGGGGATGAAAACAGGCAGACTCCTGAACGCACGCCAGCACAGCCCTGACCACAGCTGTACAGTGGTGGAAGAAACTCAGAATTAAAACTCTTTTCATCACACAGAGCTTTTTTTCTTCAAGGATACAGACAAAGCTGAGGAAAATAAAAAGACTCTCCCAGCATATTTGTCTGGTGATATAAAATGCGATTCTCTAAATAAGAAACCAAAACAAAAATTTTCCTTTTCTATACAGTTTTCCTAATATAGCTGTAAACAATTAAAATGAGCTTATATTTTAGAGCATTTTTATGCTGCAACCTCTCCTAGAACCCTAATTGCTTAAAACTAGCATTTGATACTAAGGTTTTTAAAAGCCTAGATGACTGTAAAGAAAGATCCTATGCAGTACAACGTTACTCCCTGAAGTCACTGTACAGCAATAAATACCACCTGTGCCAATTAATTCCCACACTCTTACCAACCCCACAAAGGTTTTAGCTGGGTGTAAAGATACTCCTAAGGATCAGCTATCAGACTTGGAAACCTAGCCTCGCCTGAAGTAGAGTACCAGCAGGAGTATTACTGTTACTACTTATATTAATTAGACATGTGACAACCTAGAAATAGCTGTATCTGAGCTTTCAAAGGGCCTGGTGATTTGGTAATTGTCTGAAAATTGTTTTGCTGCTGATAAACAGCCACCAAAAAGCCAAAATGTTCCATTTTTATTTCTGTTCTTTGGAGTTTGGCAAAATATTGCAAAGGGAGTGTTAAAAACAAAAAGGACCACAGAAAAATTGGGTTCTTGCTGGGAGTTAGTCCTGTCTGTTCAAGAATTAACCTCTTTAACCTCTTTAAGAATTGGCACCTCTTTCATCCTATGAAGTAGAAACTTCAAAATGGAACCTTTAGGAACAGTAAAAAGTTACTTAAAATAAATTACACTGGTGTGCCAATCGATTAGCACAATTCCACTGAATGCACTTGCTGCACAAGTTTTGACAGCCAATCACTCAGCTTTCCAATGTGCTCAACTCCTGTGGTGTTGTCAGGTAAACTCACATAATTCTGGATGGCCAGAGGGACTTGTGCATGCAAATCATGCCACAGCTACTCTACAGTCTCTGTTCAGGCAGAAAACTATCTTACACTAAACCAGCAAGAACCGAATCTGCAAAACCTCCCATTCTTGTGAATGAAAAGGCCTCATATAAACACTGTATCTGTGTAGAGTTTCACATTACAGCAAAACTGATATAAAGTGTCTGCTGCTGCTGATGGGCTGCTCACATTCCTCTCTCCTCTCGACCCAGACTGCACATCACTGCCACCTCCATTGTGCTGGACGGGCATCATGGGATGCATGGTTCAATCTGCTGATCTGACAGGGCAGTAAACTATTAATAAACATGAAGAGAGTCTTCTGTTGGGTAACAAGGCTGATTGGATTCATTACATGGCTATATAAATCATCAGATGCAGCACACAGAGAGGGAAGGAATCTGTATCTGGAGATGATGAGGAAGGCTGAGAACACTTTGCACACAGCAGCCTGCAGGCATGCTAAATTAGGCTTAGCACTAAACCACATTTTTACATTACTCTTCTTAAACGAGCTCAGACCCCTTATGTGTTCCCTTGAAACTTCTTTCAGCCTGGTTTCTGCATGGTCAGTCTTCACCCTCGTCTTTGCACCCATTTAATTAACTTGATTTTTAAAAGCATGTAAAAAACCCAAAACACTTAATTTAATCATTCTGCAGAGCAGCACCCATTTACTGTACAGCAACCTATAAGGAGATGGTACTCAGAGTGTACTTTAAGGTACTCAAAGGTACTTAAAGTTATCAATGAAGAGCAAGCAGATAGTGTAGATGCTGTTATTGGTGGGTGACGAGCCTGACTCTTGTCCTTGGGTTCCCACTGTGCCTTCTCCCACACCAGCTCCAGCCGGGGGAGCCAGAGGCTCAGGGTAAGCCTCCAGAAGCCATGCCTTCCAGCTCCCCCCCCTTTCGGCCCACACTTATGTGTGTTTAAATGCATTTTAAAGGTCAGCAGCTCTGCTGAGTTTACAAATCCTTTAGCACAGGTGTAAGCACCTAAGCCAGGGCACACCAGCAGCTGACCTGGCCCTGTACCCCATGCAGGACAGCTTACTCAACCAAGCAACCACAGCAAAATCACAGTAACCTATTGGTAGAAGAATTTGCATCAAAAATTTAATGTCCTTTAGAGACAGAAAAGGGAGCTGGAAAGACCAGACAAGTTTAGTGGAGCGTGCTAGTCTCTGCCCCAAAGTGAGGACAAGCTAGACTCAAACAGTTCCCAAGAGCTGTCGGTCTAACTTGCTCTGAACAGCTCCCAGGGAGGGAGAGTGCTAACAAAAGGATCAAAATTTCACCAGTTTTTGTGCTGACACAACTTGTCTGCTCAGATACATTCCCAGTGACTGCTTAATACACAAGCAGTGATTATCTAATCATTGTAAGCCAAAGATTTTTATAAAATTGTTAATTAATTTCACTTTCAAACTAAGGGCAAACAGCATTATGCAGGGGAAAAAGAAAAAGAAAAGGAAAAAGGGGGAGTACCATAATCCACAGCATCTCTGAGCTGTGAAAGTGTTTTGTTTTTGTTGATCACGCTTGGCTTGAAGTGGCTGTTAAAGAAGGAAAGCATTTGCATTTTAGAAGTGGATTTTCAAAAGCTCCCCACACCAATGTCCCTGTGCTCCTGCAGAAACCACCAGTGAAGCCTCCGTCCAGTGACAGCAGTGGGAGCTTTTGGGAAGCGACGCCTGCAGACCCAGTGAACAATAGCCCTGGATTATGCAGCTCTGCACAGTATGCATAGGTTGCATATGTTTGGCTCGCTACCTCTGCTCTCCTCATCTGCCATTTCCAGGGAGCTGAGATGGAAGGCAGGAGCAGACAGCAGAAAGGCCGCTGGTTTGTGGCTCCCTCCTCTTATCCTTGTCAGGCAGCTGCACAGCTCCAGCTCCACTGCTTAGCAAACTAATTAATCTGATGTCCCTGCATGCACATGAGAAGTTTATTAGTTTCAGTGGTTTAGTCAATCTTAGCTTCCCTTTGCTGCCAATACAACAGCAAAGATCCTCAAACCACAGAGTTTCATATGCCTCTGGGTGGGGGAGAACAGGAGAGCATCCAGGGACCAGCACACAAACTCAGAGTGAGGACACCAGAGCTCCCTCCACACTTTGCCATCAGCCTCTCTGCATCATCTCAGGCAAATCATTTACTCATGCTTCTGTCATGGCTTCTGCACATTATCCCAGCTTTTGCCAATGCAAAGTTAAAGCTGTCTCGTGCAGTACTTTTGGCAGCCTGACGAGTATGTCTGGCATCAGTTTAATGTGCTGAAGACCCCACTGAGGACATTCTGTTCTCACAGGGACAAACCCCCAACAGCTGCATTTCACCAGTTAAGGCAACACAAAGCAGACCTGAGGGATGGCCAGGGCATGATGGGCAGATGTAAGTGCTGGGTTGGGGGCACCTGACAAACACCTGAGAACACAGGTAGACTGGGGCAGATCTCATCCAGGGTTCAAAATCACTAGAGCTGTGCTAGTCACTGCTAGCTGCAATACTACTTAAACATGCAAAATCATGGTATTGTCTCTGAACCTCATCAAGGTTCTGGAAAACAGCACATACTCAGATTCACAAAATACTTTGAGTCTGCCGACAGAAAAATAAGTGAGCTCCTGTGAGGAATCAGGGATGACCAAGGACCTCCTGGAGCTTTTCTCTTTCCCATGCTTCAGGGCCAGGCAGCTCTTCCTTGTCCTTGTTGATGGATCTCTGTGTTATGCACAAGAAAAGACCCCTTCAACAGGTCAAAAGCACCTTCAGGGAAAGCACCTTATTCCTGTGACTGCCATCCCTATTTACTCCTCTCCTCATTCCTCCCCCACACAGAAGCAGGAAACAGGTCTAGGATGCAACTAACACTGATCTGTCTTTTATCTCAGTAATTATTTTTATTATTTAAATGTTTTTCCTTATAGCCAGATTTTGAATGATAAATGGTCCAAATGCGAGCTGTTGGCACAATGATCTTATACAAAGTCTGCACGCAGCAGTAACCCTTTGGCTGTAAGGAATACATACATGCAAATAATAAGAGTATTACACTGGAAACTGAGCACAGTGACTCAACTCCTGATAAAGTGTTCATTGTTATTATTAGGACTATCCCACAATATGCCAGATGGTTTTCAAACATAATTCAGACTCAGACAGATGCCCTCCGGTGGTTCCTGTTCAGGCAATTGAAAGGTATTACTGTGCCCGTAGCAGAATTGAAGGTATGCCAGTGTGCTGAGCTTAAAGTGACAACAAAGATGGAAAAGAAGCTGCAAACAGAAGTGTTTGTGATGCACAAACTTGACCTGTTAAACCATGAACATTCAAGGGAAATATTTTGGGTGAAACCCGTGATAAAGTCTTAAGTCACTTCAAAAAGTATCATTAAATGGCATTTGCCATTAACGATACAAGGTAATCTCCCTGCAATGTAAAAATGTGATGTATAAGAAAGCCCAGGAAGAGAAGCCACACTCATAGTTGCCATTTGCTTTGGCAACTGTTACACTAGGAGTTTGAATAGAAAGTTCTTTCTTTCCTAGCATAGAGAAGCAATAGTTTTCCCTGGAAGTAGAAAGCACAAGCTTCTGAAGAGGGTGCTGTGACCTTGTGAGGATCTGAGCATGACAGTGAGCCCAAGTCAGGTGGAAGATAAACACCAAGATGCAAAGAAACTGCCAGAATCAAACCACGAAGCCCTGAAGCTTTAACTTGATGCGGACAAATGCACCATTTCTGCAGGACTGAGCTCTTCTATCTGTAGCCTTACCCCTGCTGTTGGGAACTTAATACAACATTCTTCACACACCAAAGCCAGGATATTTTACTTTGCTGTCTTCAGACTCCAGAGGAAAGAAAAACTCCTACTAGATTTCTGTGAAAAGCTTTCTGTGAACATCAGGCCTAAGGATGAGCACTTCATACAACCTCTTCTCTTATATCGTGTGACTCAAGAAGAAAAGTCACAACAACCAATTTCATGTGTCACTTAAAACCAAACAACAACTTCTGGCAAAACCTTAGACAGAAGTCACAAAATGAATATGAGGTGTGATCTGGCTAAACTATTTCAGCCTGTAATTACTGAGAATGGTCATTCCTGAGCAAGCTCTTAGAAGTGTGTCTCATTCTGTTCAGCAAAAACATAAGGCACACATATAGTCATTCTATGTACTTCTGATCAGCAAGAACATAAATTATATACACCTTCCCAAAGACAAGTAAATCCTGTGCAGAAAGGGACCAGCTATGATGAAGGTGGTGAGACACTGGCACAGGTTGCCCAGAGAAATTGTGGATGTCGCATTCCTGGAAGTATACAGGGCCAGGCTGGATGGGGCTTTGAGCAACCTGGTCTAGTGGAAGATGTCTGCCCATGGCAGGGGGTTGTAACTAGATGATCTTTAAGGTCCCTTTCAATCCAAACCATTCTATGGTTCTCTGACACTTGTTCAGACCGAAAAGTTAAAAAGAGACTTTTGTCTTGCTTCAAAGTAAGATACTGTCAAAAAAAAAACCCAAACAAACACACAAAAAAAACCCCAACCCAAACCAACAAACCAAACAAACAAAAACTCAAAAAACAAACAAACAAACAAAACACACAAAACAAACAAACAAACAAAACCTGAGACCATAAAAAGGAAGAAGATAAGATTAAGTTCTGATCCCTAAAGTTCCCCTCCTAAATCCAGGAGCAGGAATATGCATAAGAATTTAACACCCAGAACTTGACAAAAAAAAATTAATGGAACACATCTCTGGAAAATATGCCCACTTTGAGTCACAGTACATGCACAGGGCTTGAGGACACATATTTTTTGTACCAATGTCTTAAAAACTAACCTGGCTCACTCCTATAAATAACACAACCAAAATCAGTAGTCAGTGATGATAAAGCCACCTTTCCAGCACCTTCTTTATGAATATTCTATCCTTGTCAGTACAACAAGCAGCTGCTTCATTGCTTGCAAAGATGTGCCAATTACTCACACACTAATTGGCATGAGCTGCTCACACCATTTCTTCTGTATCAAACAGAATATTCTGTTTCAATAGTCACTGAACTGAAACAGAAAACAGGTGACAAAATGCACCACTGAGCAATACAGTTTCAGACACAGAGGTCATAAATGAGAAAAACACTGTAGAGGGCAAATTTCCATTTCCTCTCTTCCTGTTTTTTTAAAAGTTTCTCATTATGTACATTCCTAAAAATTAATCAAGGTGAAAACTGCAAATTAATGATGACGAGTGGCAAATACAATTTAATTCGAAGCTTCAGATGCCAAAAGAGCTGGGTCCAATTGATCTGAATTTACAGCAGGACTATGAATAGAAGCACTTGTAGCACTTGGGCAGTCCTCTTACAAGTATAATGCTCCAGAGGCATTGAGTGCTCCCTGCTCACTTCCCAAACTCAGACTGACAACACTCCCTCCTCAATACTTCCAACACTCCAGTTTCTTCAGGAGAAGAAAAAGGTAATACTGAAAAACCTCCTGGGTCACATTGGAGCAGAGGGAAACAAACCAGTGCTTGTTCCCCATGAATATGACTGTGTCCTAGCCAGTACTGGCTGAAGCGGCCTGGGACACCCAGCTGTTGCCCACATCAGACTCTCCCGTTTGCAGCAGCTCTCTGTGGATCTGTGCTAAGGCTAAGTGGTCCCCATAGTCCTTATCTGTGTACACACTCAAACTCCTAAGGGTCCTCAGAAGTCCCTCATACACCCCTCTCCAGGCAAGCACTTGAAAGCTCAATTGGCATCTTGCCGGAACCAGGGCCTTGCAGCAGGAGCTGGGCACTCTGTGCTGGCTTCCACTCTGCCATGAACAGGCTCTGATGTTGTAAATTAAGTTTTAGCATTTTAACACCATCCCTCCCAGAACAAGAATCCCACAGTGATTGGAACGTTTGACCATTATAAAAGGCAATGCCTTTCCCAAAAAAATTTCACTGACAGACAAAGCAGTGGTATCTCCAGCGAGCAGTGACTGGATTTTAATTCTTCAGAGTGAAATAAAAAGTCAAAACAGACTAATTCTACCTAGACAACAAATGCCACAGGAAACTACCTACAGCATATGTAAGATGCAGCCTTACCCCTCTGAGCACCCACTACTATCTTTTTAGGCACATGCAGGACAGACAGCTATTAGTTTCAGGTGAGGTGACTGGAACTCACAATTTTTCTAACCATTTAAAGATTCCAGTTGAACCTCTGCTTGACCTGTGACAACCTCAGAGGGGAAGAAATAAAAGCCATAAACAAATATGCTTTTGAAGGGAAGAAAAGCACAGGCTGCCAGGCTGCCTCTGGCATTCAGAGAGGGCATACACTTATATTATATAATAATGTACTCTTGCTATTTAAAAGGACCATCAACATCTAAGTTTACCATCATCCAAGAGATAAGCCATTTTAGCAAACAAATCATGGTGCATGTAAGTGACAGACCTAAAATAGCCCCCCCCATGCCACTTGCCTGAATGAAAAAGTCACTTCTGTTGCCAAGCAAAGCCGGGTCTCAGTCTGACTTCAATGTTCCAAGGGAGGAAAATGACATTTTTTAAAAGTTGATCCTTCCAAACAGCATCCTGAGCTGAATATACAGTACATCTTTTCCCATGAGCCATAAAGAAAATGTCCTATATTTTGACTGTGAACAAGCTTTTCTAGGAATGCAAATTTTGCTCTCAATAGTTACACAATGGACTACAGTGTCACAAGCACCGTTCGTGCTCCATTAGTCATTCTTTTATTTTTTTTTTAAACTGAAATTCACAAAAGGCCTACAGTGTGTGTAGAGCACTTGCTAAACAATAGGCTGATTGTTTAAAATATTTGCAAGATTCCAAGAATAAAGACCAACGCCCAAAGACAAACCAATATGCATCACGTAATTAATAACAGCAAGGAGCCCATAGTATTATGCTCTCACGAGTCAACAATCCAGAAGGTAAAGGAAGGACAAGAGCTATGAGACCCCTGAGTCAATATTCTTTGACCAGCACAAGAAAGGTAACTACAAAATGATCTGTGTTCATGAGAGGAACAAAAGGGAAGTTCAGTTTCTAACAAGCTCCCAGCTGGTATGGGATGATCCTCAGCTACAAGAAAAAAGAAGAAAAAATATTCAAGAAGTTGTTAGACTTCCGCAGGGAACTGACATTTTGACTCTGTTCCATCAATTTAATTTCAGCCCATATCCAGAGAGTGCAAAGGTATTTCCTACCTTCTGAAAACAGGCTGATAATCCAGTATTTTGGTCTGATTCCAGTTCTTAATGGAAATGTTTGGATTGCAAAATCCAGCCCAGCAAAAGCACTTTTGCTTGCAGCATTAGGAGTTTGGGCAGGGAGTGGCAGGCAAAGCAGGCACCCCACATTCCCCAGGTGACAAACAAGGGAAAGGCAGCCCTGTCCATCTGGCTCTGCCCTAGATTGGGGGGAAGGTCTGACAGATCTCCTAGAGATGGTGTACACACCTGGATCTGTGCTCCAAAGCTTAGGGGTTTCCAACCACCAACTCAAGCCCTTAGCATTGAAGATAAATCAAGACTATAAGATGAAGAGAGGTTCAAAACATAACCCTGTTTACTGCCAACATAAACAAGGTTGTCTACCAGAACAGTGCTCCCACCTGCTCTTGTCTGTGCCTTCCTACACACTGGGTTATTGCTATGCTTTTTGGCATCTCTGGTGTTGTTCAGAAGAAGCTAGAGCCTTTGTTTTCAAGTATCAGATGCTACAGAGGGCTAAACTAGAAATGAAGAAGATCTTGCCTGCGCTGAGAAAACTATTTCTAGGTCAAAAAAATATGGCTGAGGTGGAGACATTCCAGCAGCTCAGGCTTCAGATGGCTGAAGCAGTGCTGCACAGGGACAGACAGAACGCCATCAGGGAGACTGCTGATTGACAAGATGTCTGACAAGAGATCTCCTGGGCTGTGATGAACTGGCACATGTCCTGACCTGCAGCTTTCTCCCTCACACAGCCCAGGCAGCTGCCTCAGCCAAGGGAATCTCCATGCTGCATGACTGCTCTGCCAAAACAAGAACTCACTAATCCAACTTCAGGTGTCCCCTGGTGGTACAAGAACACCCATTGTCTCCTAGCCCTGCCTGTGGAAAATGCTGATTCCAGAGCTCAGGATGTCCTGCGGCAGAGAACTAAGACACCTGGGTGGTGCTGCTATCTCCTACATCAGAGCAAACTTGGATTTCCCACTGCATCCCACAGGAGAAAGAGAGCTGGCAACATCTGTCTCCACAAGTACTTTGAATAAAGACAAAAGCCATGATGGAAATCCTACATACAATTCAAAATCACCCTTGCAGTTAATCAGTATTTATATCTACCTTATAAACATTGACACCCTTCCTTTAAAAACTTATCAACTTATCTACTTTTTTATACTAGTAAAAAACTATCAGGATTTTGATGCAAATTCAGACATTCCCATGCCAAGTTGCAAAAGTCCAGAACTGGAGAGCATGGAGAAAGAAAAAAAATGGAAACACAGAACAACAAATCTGTCATTTTCTTGTTAATTTTTATTTTTTAGGAAATATCCATTAACTTGCTAAAGGAAAGAAAGAGAAACAAGAATTATATTAATGAGTACTTACCTTAGGACAGAAACAAGAACTCAATTAAAAGACAGATGTAACTTCTCTTTTACAATTTGTATTCTGGCAGTGCCTCAATTTCTAGCCATGTACTAAGAACTGGTTGAGTTTAGATTAACCAAATATACGTGTACTTCTCACAATTCAAGTGCTGTCTCCGTTTTTCTGCAGCTTCCTTCCTATGTCTCTATTTAAGAAACACCTCAGTTAGAATGTAACACCTATTGTTAAACTTTCTGATTTTCTTTAAAACACATACCACACAACCCCCTCAACCCAATAAACCTAACACCCACAGGAATTAAAAATACCAGTGATTTACTAATCAATGACATTACTTGTTCCATACTGGGAAAAATCAAAAGAAGGAGGAAAGGATGTACAAATATAGCTAATGTGGAGAGTCTTGTATCACCTAGCAAAACTGTAACACCTTGCTAAGCTTTCACAGACGCTACACAGCCATGTGCTCTGCCACATTCAGCTCAGAAAAAAAGACTGGGAACACCTTTATTCTGTTGACAGTTCAGCCCCTGCATGAAGCTGGTCCCTAGCAAAATCTCAAGGCTCAAGTCAGACAAGTATTCAATAATTTAAGGGTTTTATTTCCTGAAATTCCACCTAGGCCAACACAAGATGTTTCCAGAAATACAGAGCACTTGTGTGAGAAGTGAAGACTGAGAAGGGATCTCAGCAGTATCTCCAAGGTGGGTGCTGAGAGGATGGCACCAGACTCATTTTGGTAGTGACGAGCGACAGGATGAGGAGCAACGGTCATAAACTAAAACATAAGAAGTTCCATCTCAACATGAGGAAGAACTTCTAGGGTACATGTTCAAAACAAAGGTCTTTCGAATTTTTCTGCCTTGCAGTGAAATGAGGAATACAAACTATGCAAGCTCATCTGAGGGTTTTCTCTTCATCAGTTCTCATTCATCTGAAATGAGGGCTAAACTAAGATCACCCACAGCCACTTCCTCCTGCCACTTCTGCTTCCTCAAGCAGAAATTCGTGTATGTGGAAAAACCAAATAACTCAAAAAGGAGTAGGATCAATGAGGTCAGAATAGTTTGCCTTTGGCTTGTGGATAACATGGGTGTGTTTGCTTCTACTTAGCCAAGGGAAACCCAGGCAGTGGAGTTCAGACAACTATTTAGCCTTCCCAGAGTGGACCCTTATCTTTGCTCTACTGAATTACTAGTGGAGTGAATTGATTCTGCTGAAGGTAGAGAGGTTTGAGACACCTACTTCCAAAGGAGACATAGCAATCTGAACCAGACCCTACCCTGGTTTCCTGAAGATCGGTGTCTTGTGGCCGAGTAGTTTGTATTTGCTGTGTGTTTAACTCAACACAGCCTTTTGCAGACACAAGAGAAAGCAAAGGGGAAGAAGGAAATGCAAAAATGACAGAATATAATGTATTTCTTCAACCTAAGAGATGCCTTGTCCAAAACAATCTGCACATATTCATGACATCCTTCTCATCTAGGTATTCCCTTGTGTTGAAAATCAAACTTCTTCTGTAAAGTAAGAACTGCTGTGCCCTCCCTTCCTAAAACCATTTTTGCTTAAATGCAAAACTTGTCACAAGTTACTATTTTTACTCCTCTGTCAAACATGGCTAAAACCATCCAAATGCTAGAAAAATTATCAGTGGAAAAACTAGACAAATATATACACATACATGGAGAAATGGGGCTTAGGAAACCAGACTACAAATCTCTGCTCTCTTCTCAGTTACAAATATATTTAGTTAACATGTAAAAAAGAGGGATGCTGTGAGTTAAGAAATAGCTCCTTCCTTTTTTGGAGTTGAGAACAACCCAAATTCAATGCTCTCTTTGCCCTTACCACAATGATGGGGAAGGAGTTCTGTGTAGGTGGTCACATCTGAATTACTCACTGTAGGCTCTACTTAGAGTCACTATGGAGAAAATGAAATGACTCATTGTCTACAAAACTGATTCTTTCTCATTGTCTATAAAAATAAAATAAAATAAAAAAATAAAAACCACCAACCCAGAGGCTACCAGAACTCTGCATCGATCCAATCAGATGACAAAAATCTCATGCAGGATGCCTGTATTTTTCTGTATGAAAGATGGAAGCAGAAGGTGGAATCAGAATGTGCAATCTAGAATCAGAGTATGTTTTAACAAAAAAAGGTGAGCTCTGTCTTTCTGAGGTGCTGGAGACAGCAGTGATCAGCTGAAGCTGTACCCAAACAGGTGGGAATACTGAAGGCCCAAAAACTGCTCTGCTGGCACAAACCCTGAACACATCCACAACAGTCCCCCCCACATCCTCCTTCTCACTCCCCAGTGTTTAATGACTACTCTGTTAGTATGTTGCTTCACCTCTGAGGAAAAAGACTTGGGAAGTATTCCCTCATAAGGTGTGGGGGTTCATTTCCAGTGTGGGAGTGAGATATCAATTCTAAGACTGGAAGACACAGCCTAAATTTTCAAGAACAGTCTACTCCAAAAGTCAACTTGGGTGAAATATGAGCAGAAGATCCCACATTTTTCACTTTTTTGCAGAGAGGGTCTACTTACAAGCGAGATGCTGATCAATTTTACTTTGTTAAAGGCATCCATCTGGTGGTTGAATCAACTGATTTTGACAGTCATCCTTCAGCAGTTCATCTCTGGTACTACAGGTCCCAGTGACCTGCCCTTACCTTCAGCACCTGCTCTCCACAGCAGGCAGACAGGCACTTCAATCTCACAAGTGCACCGAACTCATTCCCAGCCTCCAGCCCTTTCCTGGGCAGATTTAGCTGGATCTGTTCATGAAGTCAATCCTACTCACAATGTGTGCAATCTTTCTCTTTGAGAAGGCCACTGAGCAGGGACATCAACTGAAGTCAGCAATAGGTTTTATTAAAACAGCACAAATGCTTTACTTTCACTGAAGGCAGAAGGTATGAATGAGGCTGTGGTTCAGCTCAGTAATTCATACACCAGTTCATTTTGTACCAGGGTAAAATCGCAACTTTGATCACAAAACACCAAGCAATGATCACAGGTATATTCACTCCAGCAGTTATATTTTGTACAGAAAAAAATAGCTGGGTTAACCTTCAGCCCTGTCATTCTGTACTGCCATTGTTCTTCATAGGCCATAAGCTTTGTAGTGCTTTTCAAGGCCTTGGAACGTGTCACTTTTGCTTTGCCTTTTCTTGACCTGCTTGTAGCTTTGGATTAACTGGTTTAAATGTGACTACAATTTCTGTAACTGGTCAGGTATGTATATCCCCTCTGTTTTATTTCTGTTTGTGTGTGGTACAACCACAGTTTTACACAGACAACAGTAAAAAACAGCTATTCTATATAGAATGTTTACCACTAATGCAGTAACTTCGTAGAGAGAAATACAACAGCCTGATACCACAGCAGAGGACTGGAGAAGTGAAGACGCAGGATGTGGCATGGAAGAGTAGAGGCACAGGATGAGAAATGGGGCACAGGCTTGGCACCTGAGACCATGGCCATAAACAAATCACCAGTGGTCAACCAAAGAAATGCAGACCTGGAGCTGGACAAAACTGGCCTCAGAGATAACAAAGAGAACAAAGAAATGGTATCTAATACCCATAAAAGCAACTATATATAGCAAAAATTCAGATGCAATGTGGAACTGCAGAGCAATGAAGAAAAGAGACAGGTGTAAAGTTGTTTTATCAAACATACTAAAATGACTCCAGGTGGATCCTACAGGAAAGAGAGAGAAAGAGAGAGAAAGAGAGAGAAAGAGAGAGAAAGAGAGAGAAAGAGAGAGAAAGAGAGAGAAAGAGAGAGAAAGAGAGAGAAAGAGAGGGAAAGAGAGAGAAAGAGAGAGAAAGAGAGAGAAAGAGAGAGAAAGAGAGAGAAAGAGAGAGAAAGAGAGAGAAAGAGAGAGAAAGAGAGAGAAAGAAACATGATTAACCTCATACCTCTCTCAGGAAAGGACTGCAGATGCTGACAATTTGCTTTAACACCCACTACTACCAGGATAAAATCAGCAACCATGGAACCCAGAGGATTAGAAGAGGGGTGAACGTAACACCAGGAAGAGGGATAGAAACCAGGAACTAAAGGTACAACAGTTTTAACTGCATTATTATTCTTTATTTTTCTGTAATAATTGCATCTGGATTAATCGTGATTAGACTACCAAAAATTGAGTTACACTAAGAACAAATTCTTTGCTACATAAAAACACACTGTCTTTTTGGCTGTGAACAAGGTTTTGAGTGTAATACTTTGTCTGGACATGCAGTCTTCACATCACAGTAAATAAATCCAGATAAAAATGTTGTTTTATTCTAAACAGGTGTTGCCAGTCTTCCCAGAACAATGGAAAAAAACCCCATAAACTCCTGTTTTTCCAAATAGTTCAGCAGAAATATGATCACACACCCATACCTGACCCAGACCAAAGTTGAATCATTGGGTGACCCAGCACTAATGATTCTGGAGCCATGGCCAGAAGACTACAGAAGCCAGATCTGGGAGCATTTGTAAGGAGCTAACAAAATTACTAGAAAATCACCTTGAAGGGGTTATGGACTCAAAAACCACTAACACGTTCTCATCATCAAGTACATCGGGGTTTAGAAAGCAATGGCAAAAAATTCACGTAGTAGAGAAGCAAGAGAGAAACAAAAGAAGAGGTACCTTGAAATCACTGGAAAATTACTGAGTGAGAACATTCTTTGGAAAAAGTAACTCCAGATGGTAGGAAAGGAAAAAGCAAGTACTTGAAAAGTTCCACTGATTTTTTGTTGTTGTCTTTCACTGACTTTTTTCTTCGATTAGCTCCCAGTACTGGGGCAATAAAAAAAGCAAGATGTTATTTCAGTTAAAAATGAAGATGGGGTAATTACTGTGACAGTGTCTCTCCTGTATTCTCACTTCCCTGGGTTATCCCAGACATCTCTAGAAACCAAGCATTTCATTCCCTTCCTGTCACACTCCTCCCTCATGGTGCAATGGGCTTCCCAGGGACAAACAAAAAGACTTTTTCATGTGCTGTATTACAACTACACTTGTACATAACACCCATATATCAAGGTGACCTCTGAACCGTTTGCTTCATTTCTTATGAAGAGCTGTTTGTTTTCCTTGACTAAGCTTTCTGGTAACAGAGAATATCCTGAACTGGAAGGGACCCACAAGGATCAAGTCTAGCTCCTGAGTCAAGAAAAGCCCTTTGGTGTATGGATCAGGCCTCTTTTTACATTGATGATACCCTCAGAACTGAAAAACCAGTAACAATAAAGCAGGTCATGGAAAACATTAATGAAAAGGAAGATGTGGAAGCCATTAAAGAGGTATTATGACCTTTCCAAATACAGTTTTTGCCTGTACACATGAGGTGTAAAAGAATTAGCAAAGGAAGGGAGATGATAAAACATCAGAAATAGGTAACAAAATATGTTTGAGACAGGTGTTAAACTATCAGGAGCACAACCACGCAACAGATAGGAATTGTGTAATTTGACACTGTCAGGTCATACACAATCTTAAAATTCAGGTTCTGTGATTGCAGCCATGCTGTAAATAGCCAGTAGTTAAGGAACTACGTGTACAACTCAGTGCTGTCTAGCAAACAGACTGCTAGTCAAGACAGCATAACCATCTCTCTTCAGAGAAGGCAGTGCTTGATGGGACCCAGGAGAGTCGTGTTCCCAGCCCAGCTTCACTCCTTGCCAGTTGTCAGATCTTGCCTCATGTCTCCACTGCAGTTTCTCATCTCACCTTTAGACTTTCTCACGCTGTGCCCAGTCTCCCAGCAAGGAGTCTCAGTACTCAACTGCACTTCCAAGAATTTAGTAAAATTATCCACCAGGCATTATTAAAAATTGAGTAGTCCTGCCTTAGGCACAATTAAATAGCTGGTCCCCATCTCCTCAACACAGAAAGCGTCACCATCTAGATAGCAGCTAGAACTACTGCAAATTCCTGTGAGGCTTTTAAACACCAGTGTAACCTTAATACAACACAATGAACAGGTGAGTGTCAATCGTACTTTACATTCTCAAATGGAAAATATACTTAAACCCAAATATTTTTGTCATCAATATAAAGCATTTTATTGAACGGTCAGAACTGGGACCAAGAGATATGCAGGTGCCTGACAGAGGAAAACTTTTAAGCTGAAGGTCTCACACTCTGAGACCAGCAGAAATGGTTTTTGCTGAATGCAAAAGCAGAAATGTGCATGGCAAAGATTGCTAGTAAAAATAATTTGTGAATTCTTTAGAGGTATTGGTCTCTCTTCGCTGCTATAAATTAAAAGCTCTGAAGTATTTTTAACTAAATGTTATTTTAATTATTTTCTGCCCCAAACCCTGAGACTATTAAAAAGATTCTCCTAATTTTGCAAATCTATACACAGGAAGAACTGCTATTTATCTTCACAATACACAGTACACCAGAAAAAAACACCCCTGCTTCAGAATGGACTTCAGTTGCAAGTAATTGTTTGACATTATCACTCATTTATTAAAATCAATGATAACGAGCCCGTCTGGAGTCACTAATTGGTTGTAGGCATAGTGTCAAGTTCCTGAGATGCAAACCCAGTTCATTATCAACATGCAGCCAGCAATTTACTTGTCTTTAATGGTAACAACTCTTGAGAAATCTTGCTTTGCACTCACAAGAAATCAAATGCAAGAAATGCTCTCAAAGCCCATGAGGAAAACGACAGCTACTCGCATTTCACCGAACACCAGAACTGGCAAAAATCTTCCCTTTTATACTCTAACTTCAATGACTCATCACAAAACAACTCAATCAGCAAAGCTCATACATCTGGTAGCAATGTGGTGTTACAGCTAAAGCCCTCCTCAGCCAACAGCTCACAGACCCAACTCCTTCCAGCATCACTCTCACCCATGGGGAAAGAATTCCTTCAACACAGCCTTAAATCAGACCAGGTATTGACAGAGCCTGATTTGAGACAAGGGGGGAGTTCATACCTCATGGAGTTACTGGTTCAACAGACCTCACTGCACTGATTTACACCGAGTTTATGTTTTCAGACTTATCCCTGCAAACATAAAGACAAGGAGCATGATTGCTCTCATATGCTTCGGTAAAAGTGCAGTGCATAGGATCCACCGTGTCTGCAGACCTCTGTGGATGATAAACACCAGAACAAAGGTGATAACAAGCAACCAAGAAAGCCGTAACATCAAGCATTGCTACAGTCCTGCTGGTGGGAAACATCTACCCACTGCCTTATCTTCCTCTCAATTCACACTGATGTTGAAAGATCACCGACATCTCCTGTAGCAGTTTTTTTACAGTACAATCACCTCCACACTTTTGTACAGGCAATACAAATTTATCTTTAGCAGACCTAACAGAAAGCCTCTTAGAGATCTTACTGGACCATTGCTCAGACTGAACTGTGATATGCTTTTTCTGAGGAATACAGAGAGAGGTATGCTCATTCAGAAACTACAGGACATAACCACATAGGCTGCACGAACAAAATGCCTAATCACTTCTCATGGAAAGTAAATATATGAAATTTGCCACCACCTTTTTCCCTAAAGTCATGTGTTCTGCTAAAGTCATACACAACTCCATCTGGCTTCCCTTTCACAAAAGGAAAGATCATGGTAGAATTTTGTTGGCTGTTCCTTTGAATTACAGAGGTCAGAGGGTCCGTATGCAACCTCAAATCTGCAAAAACAACAATACAACAAACCCACCCATAAATTCATTTTAAGAATGGTCTTGGAAGAAGTCTGGATAACCAGCACAGCTGAACTGTGTTTATCACTCACTCACCTAGGATCCTCAGGCCATTCTAGAGATATAAAAGCAGTCCATTACATTGAGAAAAGCTCACTCTTCTAGACATAACCATACCGTAACTCGCCAAACATTTGAATCAGTGTTTTACCTCACTCCTTCTGTCTCACGGGCTGTTCCTGAACAGACACTGCAGACACACAAGCACTTCTTGCAAGCTGCTAGTCAAATACCATCACAGCTCTTTGTGAGTAACTGGCTCATGGTCATGTGTCGTCCATGAGAACAACAGCATGGAAGGGGAATGTCCATCCTAAGTACTGACCTCTGGAAACCACAGAGAGCTGCAGAACCCAGTGCTGTGCCACACAAAGTCAGCACTGGGTGAGACAGCTGAGACTTGAAAAGCAGAACAGCTGCTTCAGCACAACTATGAGGGCAGCTGAGTTAATTAGCTGTGACCTGCTCATCTGAAACTAACTCGGTATTTTCACAGAGAGCTGGCAATTTTTTTACCCTGTACAAACAACTACACTGTAAGTCTCATTAGGAGTTTTTCAAATGTTTTTCTAGTTGGGACAGAAAGTAGGTAACATTTGTTTACTTATTCCTACATCTTCCTTAAGGACCACAAGTATTGCACATTACTAGGGTCTACTAAAATATCAAAGCAACTTTCACTGTCAAATGCCCTTATTGCCATATCTCATGTGCTTTATTAAAAGACAATCCTATAATGTTCTTCAAGACACTTATTCAAATGTAAGCAGCCTTATGTATAAGTAAACTCCATCAAGCATGTCTCCTTGAGGAGCTAGATCTTAAGTACCTCTAGAAATAGTAAGACTTCCAGTCAGGAGCTGAGAGAATCTAAAGAATGCACTGCTATATGTATTTCACATTAGCACCTTTCCAAGTCTTCTAAATCTTGCGTAAAACAATTCAGTAACTACAACTCAGTAAGGCTTCACATGGCTAGGTAATGGTGATTCTGGGATGAGTGACCTTTGAGTCATTTTTTGGATTTTGTTCCTTTTAAATAAAATGAATTATCAAAACTGATGACAGCATCCTCATGATTCATTGTGTTCCTCACATCATCCCCAAAGCTAACTTCTTTTTAAACAAAATCATTCGGTGAAAATGTGTCATAGGTTACAATTTGAAGTTGGTCTAGCTGTTAGATCACAATCACAGAGATCAAAATAAGTATATTTCAATGCATACAAATAGTCCAATTAGCTTCAGAGAATTATTCTGATGCATAAAATCAAATTGCAATACAGCTTTAATGACAAAAAACCTTGATGATAATCAATCTACTGTCCAATTCGTAGACAATTATTTATTTGTGCATACGCATCACTAGATTGGCAAGGGACGCTGATAATAAACATTCTGAAGGTCACCAGGCATCTCTCATTACAAGACCCTGGCTTTGTTTTCTTGTAATTTTGCCCTAACCTTGAACCATTTCAACTAAAAAGTTTCACAGCGTACACCAGCTCAAGATGAGGGTATTTTTATTAATAATTACAGATGAAAAGCATTAATCTATTTCAAATGCCTATATTTTGTTTGGAGTACATTAAACCTTCCCAACTGGCTAGCTTTCTTCTACGGGCTCTAGATGTTCAAGCAGAGACTTGAGATTCTGAAAGCTTTTGAATAAGCTTTTTTTACATCCCAAGGAATCTGTTAGTCTGGGCCTTTCCAGGGCTTGGAGGACACAGCCTTGTGCATGCTCAACAGCAACAGATTGATCATCTCAATTTCCCCACGGTTCCATTTGTGCAGGGCACGCTGCCGAGAGGCTCAACAGGAGCTTCCTTGTAGCCACTGGCTCTTCTGAGTTAAGCTCTCTTTAGTGTCCATAGGCCTCTTACAGTGAATGACCTCCAGATGGGTCCAAGTTGCCTGAGCTGATGCAGAGATAAAAAGAAGAATATATTGGGTCAGTTAGGTAAGGGGGAAAGAAGCCTGCAGGTTCTGGCAGGGCACTGGTACAACTGCACAAGGAAACCAGTACAAAGAGCGGGGAACAGAAGAATTTGATGAAGAAGGGTGAAATGAGGGTCAGGAGTCATGAAGGACTCAAGAATGAAGAAACCCGAGTGCAAACTGGGTGAAGGCTGTCTGAGGAGCAGCTGGGTAATAGCCGAGCATGGGAGTTTTGAGACGCTGGCAACAAAGTGGCCACTGGCATCTTGGGCTCTAAGAACAGAGGCAGAGCCTGGAGATCCAGGGAAGGATCCCACTCTACTCAGCTTTCAGAAGAGCATTTCTGGAATACTTCATCCAGGTATTAGCCCCACAGTGCAGGAAAGTCACTAGGGAGCTAGAGGGAGTACAGGGAAGCACCACTGGGATAGTGGGGCTGGAGCACCCTGCCTGTGTGAAGAGACTTCTTTAGGGTGACCAAAAAGGCAGCCCCAGTGTCCCCAGTTCCAGTGGAAGATACACAGGAGATGCCAATGGGCTGTCCAGAGAGTCTGTGCACTTCATATTTGTAGGTTTTCAAGACCAAACTGGGTAAAAGCCAGAGGTAATCCGACCTGATCATAAAGCTGTCTCTGGCATGAGCGGGAGGCTGGACTCAGGGATGCTGAGATCTCTCAGCCTGAGTTATCCAGTGATCCTACAAATTGGGCATGGCAAGGGCAGCCAGAATGGGACAGAACAACCTTCAGCAGCCATCAGGATATCCCGGGCTCTACCGCAACACCAGGGCTTCCCACACCACCAGCCCTATCAGTCTCTCAGTGCCTGCCCTTGCTACCCTACTGCAACCTTCTCCATCAAACAAAAGGCCCAAGCAGGATGCACTTTCAGTCACTAAATTCAAATTTCACTGGTAGCTCACAGACGGTGGGAAGAACACAAAAGTCTCCTTTCGGCTTCTGTGGCTTAAGGACCTTGAATATTACCCACACGGCATTACAAGCCATTCAGACCACTATGTCAGGCTCTCAGAAAAAAACATGATGGCAAAACCACAGAGGCTCAACATGCCACAGGAAAATTGCTCCTGAAGAGGACAAGGCCTGCTGTGGGCACGGCAGTGTGCTGAAGGGCAGCTCCCAAGCGGGTGCCGGGCCTGCCCTTCCAGCACCGCTCACCTGTGCTGCCCACCTCCCAAATCCCTCCACCGCAGGGACCAAGGGCAGGGGCACTGCTCTGCCTGTGCGGGGATTTACCGAGAGCCTGGTGGAGGTACATCTCCTGCTCTGCTTAAAGGCCTGAAAGAGAGCGGCTATGCCGCGGCCAAGCAGAGCCCACGCCTGCCTTCCTGCNTGCTCAGGTGGGCGCGGGGGTTGGATCGTGAGGGTGCAGAGTGGGCCGCCATTCCCCTTTTTGTCCTCTTGAGAACCGACGGAAGGTGTCAGCTCCCGGGCTCCATCCCCGGAGCACGGTGGTCGTTCCTAAGGGCTAAGAAGTGTTCTTTCTCAAGCAGCGCTCTTGAAGTCAGCTCACCTGCGTTAGGCTTTCCGGTTGGGTTGTGTGCCCACAGTTCAAACAGTTGTGCTCCCCACAGTTGTAATTGCCCCTGTCTGCTGGAGAATCCTCACTGAGTCTGTCCCTCGAGTGTGTGGAGCCGGGGCCGTGGAAGGTGGCAGGTCACAGTCACACGAGTCACGGCTGCAGGGCGCTGGCACGGATCCTCTGCGGAGTCNAGAGCCCACGCCTGCCTTCCTGCTCCGTCACCCCACGGCCACCCCCCGCTCAGGGACACCCCAGCAGGAGAGACCCGACTCCGGGGAAACCTAGGAGCCTCCTGCCCACGGAGGGAGCAAACAGCACCAGCTCCATCCCTTCGCTTTCCTCTTCCCTGGCGGCCCCTCCCCGCTCCCTCCCTCTGCCNGGGTTGTGTGCCCACAGTTCAAACAGTTGTGCTCCCCACATTTGTAATTGCCCCTGTCTGCTGGAGAATCCTCACTGAGTCTGTCCCTCGAGTGTGTGGAGCCGGGGCCGTGGAAGGTGGCAGGTCACAGTCACACGAGTCACGGCTGCAGGGCGCTGGCACGGATCCTCTGCGGAGTCACCCGACGGAAAGCTCGCATGCACCCATGGCGATCTGTGTCCGGAAGGCTTTGCAGGCTCAGTTCGGTATCGGTAGGAAGAGCCGTGGTACGCCCAGTTCCTAGAAGCAACCGAAGAGCGGAAGAAAAGCTCTTAGCATTGCTTACAAAGTCTGAGGGACTGCATGTTAAGCCTCCCATATCAAGGATGCAAATGTCTTTCAAATGTTTAGCTGTTTTGGCAAGAATCTCATGAGGCAAAAAGAATGAACCACTGGGGATGTGTTAGGAGCCTGGTGGGTTTCCAGAAAGGCCTGCTGGTTGGTAAAGACCATCTTACGTCAGGAGCATCCATCCAGGCGGACCTTCCTGTTTAAATACTACCTCAAAATAGGATAAACTCTGTGTCTTCTAAACATTTGTATGCTGTGTGGCTGTAGAATGGTTACTGAAACATCATCCCTCTTCATGCTCCAAAGAGTAAATTAGTTGACGTGTTTCTCTCTGTTGTTTCCCATTTTGTTCCTATTGTCAGAAGTCATGCAGGGTGCTAAAGCAGGTTCATAGCATCCCCACCTGAGACCGCATGATCCAGCTGTGAAACTGCCTCTGTTGCTCTTTCCTTTAGTCTCTATCAGCTGCTGTTGAGCAAGGTTGATGTGGGATGGTTTTGAAGCTGGTTTAAACTTGAAAATGCACTTTAGTTGAAGCAGGTTTTGGTGGGTGTTTTTTTTTTTTTTTTTTTTTTGTTTGGTTTTTTTATGGGTTTTGGTGGGGTTTTTTTGTGTTTTTTTTGTTTTTTTGGGGTTTGTTTTTTTTTTTTTTCCCTTCCATTTCATCTTCTGAACAAAAAGTTACCAAATTGGCAAATGAGTTTTGGGGGAGAGAAGGTTTCAGCCTAGAAAATTGAGTTTGTGGAGGCTTTTCTAAAATGAAAACTCTGTTTTGTGGTTAAAAGTGAGATCCTTGTTCGAAAAATAAGCTAATTGCTGGTGGTTTATTGCAGCGTTAAAATCCAAACAAAATGCCTCGACATCATTACAATTAAAAATCCATAGACCTGTGCTGATTTTGTACCAGCAACAAAATTATTTTAAATGTTCATCTTTTTTCCTCCCCTCTGGTTAGGGGCAATGAACATTTTAGAAGCACCATTTATTAATAAAAACCGAGGTATGAACGACATACTGTCGCTCTGCCTCTTCTGTTTAGCTCTCCATGCACACCTGTGTCCGGCGAGCAGATGGTGTCCTCTGTGGGGATGCGGGCAGGGGGTGCTGTGGCAGCAGAACTTCAGCTAAGTCTTTGCTAAGCAGTCAGGCAGTTCCTGGTAGCCTTTTCCCACTGGTGCACTCTCTGCCCAGCCTTTCCGGGGATGGAGCTCCTGGCGGTAGTAACCCTTGGGAGAGGCCAGCGCTGTAGAAGTAGCACAAAGCAGTGCAAGTCTCCCTTTCAAATCTTATCAAATAGCCTTGTGGTGAGCTGGTATTACCTCTATTCCCTCTGCTAAGCTTAGTTTGATAGAGGTGCAGTTGTTTAAAAAAAGTCAAGTAGGAATAAAAACAATATATAAACCTCCATTGCTATGTGAAAGTATTAGAATGCCTTCCTTTCTTCCTAATTTGCTATTGATGTGGCATCTCTAAGTAGTTTATTGATGAAGTGCTCTATTTGCTTTTCACTGCCCTGTTTTGTTCTTGGCCTTATCCCCAGGGCCTGTGAAACCCTTTAGAAATTCCCACTGGTGCTTTGTAAATGAGAACAAAGCTAATCACCTCCTGCATCTCTCCTGCTGCTGAAAGAAACTAGCAGTCTGCTCAGTGAGTCTTTCTGCTCAACAATACCACATTTTCAAAGTCAGTCAGAATATTCTCTCTGTGAAGTGTGTTTCCTCAGGGCTCTTAAATGTGATGGAGAATTAAATAAAGGCCTGACATAACCAAAACCAATTAAGGACAATTCACAAGACTGTTGTATAACTGATGCAAAATAAGTGTCGTTCAGTCTGTTAACCTACTTTTGCTTGCCACATCCCCTACCATTATCTTACAAGTATCATCATTTGGATTTTTTTTTTTTTTTATTGAGGCAATGTTCTGTCATTTTGTGATTTCAACACAGGAAACAGTAAAATAAAATTAACATCATGGATAAGTAATAGAATTATCTGTGTTCATCTTTAATGCCATGTGGCTGACACAGCTGAGTGATATCTGAAAGAGAGAATGGCAAGGAACTTCCTTGAATCACAGGTGTAAAAGATTAATTCCAAGTAAAAGACAAGCAGACATCCTCCAATACTTCCTGAAATTGTATGTGGTTGTAGCATATACAAAGTGAAAAATACATAGCCCCAGGCTTTCTTAGGTGTTTAGAGGCTGTCAAAGCTGTGGTGAACACAGCACAAAGAGGATAATATTATGTACATGTAAAACATGATTAAGTGAGGGGAAGTAAGATTTTTGCTTCAGTCCTTCTGGGTGAAAATGAGATACTATTTTATCATTGTATTTAAACTATGTGTCTGTTGAATTAAGGGCTTTCTAGCTCTGTTTGTATGTGTGGTCCATACATCTGCTATATCAATGTGCCAGATGTTATGAATCCAGATGTTCTCATTCCTGGATTAGCTCCTCAGCTTTGCTGCTGCACAGCCAAACAGGTCTGTTGTGTCTCACACTTTGAGCATGGGGCTCACCAAAGCTAGGGACAGTCACACACCCCAGACATCCTGGCACAACCTTTTGCACGGGTCTCATGAGGATGTTTGGCCATGGTCTGTGACTGCTTGACCAAATGTCCCTGGAGCAGAGGAGGAATCATGTTTCTACAGTGGTCAAAGGGTAGACCATGAAGCAGGATCGTGTACTCAAATGATCTACTCTGAGAAAGCTTGCTGCCCTGCTGCAGTTTTTGTCATAACCTGTCCTTACATGGTACAGCTCATCAGACATCCCCCTCCCTCCCCCTCTTCCCATCACACAGCTCATCCCGTGGCTGAAAGGCCTATGAACAATAAGGGAGTCAGAGCCCTAATCCCTTCTGAAAATGATCACCTTTCCCTTTTGCTCCAATCCCAACATTAAAATCTTATCCTAAAACTAGCTCTCTTTGCTGCAGCTCTATAGGTCTCCCATATTTTTGGCCACTATACTCATATATTCCTGTGCCCTCTTAAACAGCACATTAAATGGTTCATGGCAAAGGCAGCTTCACACACTGTGCCTTTTCTAGTCTAGTCCCCATCAATGAGTCCAAAAAATTTGCAGCATGACTCAGTCCCATAATTGTTCTGAAAACCACACAGCCAGAGACACCCTTGTCTCTCCTTTGATTCACTAAAATGGTTCTGAGATTTATTACATTTTCTTGTCTTTTTAATCTACAGCTTCAGGGCAGTGGGCAGGCAATAAAAGATTCTCAGAGCCTTGGGAAGGGCGGATTGTCACTGGTGAGATCCCACTGTGATGTATGATCATCAAATCACACTGGAGGTGGCATGTGTTCCTTTTGTCAAGCCCCATCAGCTGATAAAGTATGAGGTCAGAAACAGCAAGAGCTTTGGCACAGACAGAGAGGTTGATGAAGAACAACTCACTGTGGCTGTCATTTGGAGCTAGAGCTGCTTATGGTTGCAAGAACATCTGTTACAAGTTGGTCATAGGGTACATGCACAGATTTGGTCCTGCTGATGTATAATGCCTGTGCTGTTGAAGTTGGAAACTAGTCAAAACTAAGAGAGGGACTTAGGACTTACAGCTACACTGAAATTGTCACTGTGCCTCCAAAGTTACTATACTTCTGGTTAATCTGATCAGAGTGGTCACCTCAACTCACCTACAGTGTGGTTCTGTACTGTTTATGATGGTACCCTAACAGTGCTTTTGCCTTGCACCCTCTCTGTGTTTGACAGAAGCAGAAGCTAATGATCAATGACCCTTTAACACTTTTTTTTGGTCACTTGTTTATTTTTTATGCAGTCATGCACGTATTGATACAAGGTGCTACAGACGTGGGGCTCTGGACGCAACCTGGACCTAATCCTGTACACTATAGCTTGTTACCTGTTTATGAAGCACTTTTGATGGGCACACTGTTTTGTTCTTCCTGCTGCTCTGTCTGTGTACTGCTTTCTTGTCCTCACTCCCAACACCAGCTCGTGGCTGCCCACAGAACAGTCAGGCATTAAATATGCCACAGGCTAATGAGTACATCAGGCTCTATCCGTGTGTGCACAGTCCACCAGAGTCACCACGCAATTCACCTGGCTTTTAATTGCCTGATGCTTTGAATTCTCCACGGCCTGTGCATTATTGTTTGCTTACAGCTACGTGATGGTACCGGCACAGTCCAAGGCACGGACTGTAGTGCTGAGCAGACAGGGAGCCTGAGGGCTGTGGGTACCTGGAGAGCTGCAGGCCTTGGGCTCTAGAGGCAGGACTTCCACTGCATGCTGCAGAACACACAGGTCGATTTTGTGTGTCAAGTCAAATAAAGCATCTTTTCTCCTGAAGGACTAAATACATCGCAGCAGCTGTCTGGCTGTTTGGGCTGTTGCACTCCAGCAGCTCCTTGGCATCTGTGTAATGGTCTTCAATCTGGCAAACATGAAGTAAGAAAGAATTACTCACAGGAGTTAAATTTGAAAATTCTGATGCTTGTTAAACCACTACTGCTGGAAACAAATGCATTTCCAGAAGCTGTAGGGTGATGAGGCAGGAAGGAATTGTGTGGGGGTAAGAATTCATTTGATACTGTCAGACATTAGGAAAGTGTCTGAAGTCTCAGCACTTGCAGTCTCTGAGATGGGGAAAGGTGTTCATATGGAAGAGAAAAGTCTCTGTACCTCTTAGATCTCAAATTTGTTTTACAGTCCTGATTTATACACCAATTTTCAAGCAAACATTCATTTAAAATTTAGTAATTTTATGTCTACATTGTCTGAAATAGTACAGTCTATATTGCCTATGTGCACACAGACTCCTTAAAGTGAGATTTTAATCTGCAGCTGCTATGTTTAATAGCTACAATTAGGGAAATGGTTAAGAATATTTGATTTTATTGTATTTATACTTCCTTTTCTGTTAAGGAAGATGCACATTTGTGGTAGTGTTTTAATGAAAAACAATAAAATGTTGATGGTAAGATCTGGAGATGATATTAAAATGAGAAGGACACTTATAGAATATAAAACACAGTAGAAATTAATTCTTTTTGGTTTCCCTTTTATTTACCTTGGTGGCTCAAATTTCCATGTGGAAGGCTCACACTTTCTTTTAAAAGCAACAGGGTGTTACACTCTAGTGATGAATGGGCTAGAGAGTTGCAAGCTTAACAGTGAGTGCAATAAAAATGAAGTATCTGAGAGTGTCTGTATTTGATTGTCTGCTGTGTGTAAGTTACCTGTCTGCAGCGTGTGAGCTGTAGAAAATGTTCAGGAAGCTACTGAAGACACATTTAGCCCACGGATACAAAGAGGGAAGAAACTTATTGCCATTTCCAATGAACTAAAGTTTGGAAAAGGCAGATCACAGGTCTTTAATGGGGCTGGAGGAGAACCAGGCTGAGTATTGCAGGGATGAGGCAAGACTGCTCCAGGTGGAAGTTAAGAAGGTGTGAGCCAATTTACTCCACCAATTTAGCCAATTTACTCCACCTGGCTCCATGGCCAGCATCCCCCAGACCACTTTTTATTTTAGCAATGTGGACCTACCCATGGAGTTGTTTCTCATTGACTCCAGGACCATTACACACCAGTATGAGGATGCTGGGCAACGTTTCTGTAAGCACCAGACAGCTGGAAAGGAGAGTGTGTGCTTCTCCCAAGAAGGTGTAGCGAGTGGCTGGGCAGGGAAGTGCACAACTGCAGGAGCCTGCAGTGTCCTACAAGTGGTCTCAGACTAATTTTGACATGAGCTGAAAGCACTAGTTGCTGTTCCTATTCTCCTAGGCATGAACAGCACTGCCCTCCTCTTGAAGCTGGCTTTAGCTCATGAAAGGAGCAGACACCTTTTATCCATTCTGCCACTTGTTTGGTTGATGAATACATCAATCTGTGTTGTATTCATCAAAGTAATGCATGAAAGAAATATTTAGGATGCAATGCCATGTATACCAAAAGTTAGGAAATGCCTGGTTCTCAAATTTCCAGTATAACTGAAAGGGATCCCACTGAGACATCCCATCCCAGTGCTGGATGCAGGGGAGGTGCAGGACAAAAAACATAAAGGAACTGTGCAATTAGAAACCAGTTTTATACCTGCACATAAGTGCAGCCTTCACAAGCAACACCAAATATGCTGCTTCTGGTCATAGTTCAGCACGTGCTTTTACCCTGTGCTGAAATATAAGTTCCTGCAGTCTTGAAGGCCAAAATCAAGCATTAATTGTCTTACATGAGTGTAATAAGTTACCTTGCTGTTATCTACAGTGAGTCACCTCTGAACCTTCAGTACGGTATCTCAGAGACTTTGATGACCTTAATACCCTCATTCTGCTTGTGCACGTCTGTATGATTGGGGTCTGGGACGTTTGAAAAGGATTGCTGTCTGATGTGTTTGGCTCAAAAGATAAGGAGAAGGAGCATAATCCAGTATCCTCTTTCCTGCCCTTGAAGGACAGGGACCTCAGGTCCCTGCAGTATGGGAGATTAAGAGGGAGGTACACTGCTGGTGGTAAGTGTATGAAGGAAGATGCTAGCCCTCATTTCCTAGCTGGGGAATTTTTGACCCTAACAAGGAAAGAGAAAGATAAGTGAGTTTTAGTGCTGGGTAAGTTGGCACTGCTGTGGAAGGAGAACAAAGAAGCCTAAGGCAACTGTTCTTTTTCTTCTTCTGCTCAGGGATGGCACCCCTCAGTCTGTCATGGGAGCCCCAGGGTGGTGTGACAGGATGGTGACATGATGCACAGTCCTCCACCATCTCCCAGCTGCAACCGCTCTGGCAGCTCAGCTGTGCCTCTGTGCAGTATCTGCTGCTGCTCTGCCAACAGGTTCAGCCCATCCTCAGCATGCTGACAGACAAGCTCAGGTGGTTCAGGAGCAGAGACAGTTTGGAGGCTGAAGCTTTGGCTGGGACATGTTTGCTTTGGCCAACTCTGCTACAAAAGCAACTGCAGAGAGCAGAGGTGCTTTGTGGTGCTGGCAGTGCCTGGAGTCAGCAGGAATTCAGAATGAGCCCTGACTTGAACCACCAGCATGTGCCTCATAGCTCCCTCAATGCTTCAGTCATTCTGGAGTGTTGCCAACATGTTTTCCACCCTAAAGAAACTGAGAAGTGAAATAACAGTGGTTTAACATTCAATGTCTCAACCAAAGCAGAGAGGAATTTCCAAGTCAAAGATACTTTTTTATCCCAAGGGCATTCCCTGTGCAGAGTATGAATAAGTGCTTCCAAAAAAATGGAGGTCTGATCCCTTCACAGAAAAGGATCACAAGGGTCCATTGCAAAGGCAAGGGTTTAGTAACCTAATGTAGGATGGACCAGTGTCCCCAGTAAGAGATATTAATTCACTTTTAAAAAGGATAAGAAGGAAAGGAGAGAAATGTTCTTGTTCTGCTCCAGCATTCTTTATGGACAAGATATAAAGCCTTTGGCTGTATGAACAGGTTGCTCAATAACCTGAATATCTGTTAGCTCAGTGCACATTGTAAAAGTACTTGTACAATATTCTCGGGAGCACATTTCCACTCTCATTAAACATAACACAAACCTGAATACATTTCAAATTTATACTATGATGACAGTGAAGATGAATAAAGTTATTTTCTTCACTGTGGGGCCTCTGAAGTCACAAATAATGCAGCTGTTTTAGGTGATGGGCAGCCTAGGAAGTCAGGGCTGTGTTTGCTCAGAATGAGATTTGCTGTTACAAAGAATTTTCCTTTATTCTCTAAGGATGATATAAATTGCTACTAGTCCCAATTAACTGTTTCAGTGACGACATCTTTCAGAGAAATAGGCTGGAACGGGAGAGGAGAAATATAAAATGAGTGAGGTTTTCAGCTTTGCTCTGCCCTTTCTATAATGAATCAAATGAGTAGTGAAGAAGAATAATCCATAAAACTCCCAAACGCCGTTGGAAGAGATGTTCCCTCATGCAGAAAACAGCCATCGGTCTGCCTTCTAGAGATGCTTCCAAAGGCACTGGGCCTGGTATTTTGAGAGGATGATGCTGGAGACAGAAGGGCCTGGAGCCAGAGTGCAGCCACAGCCACAGTGCGGGGCAGAGTGGCTGCCCTGGGCAGAGCTCTGGTGCCTGAGGGCAGGCACTGCAGGCTGTGAGCCACAGCTTAGCCCGTGTCCCCAAAGCTGGCTAAGCTGTGCAGAATAGCTCGGTATCAGGGGCATGCCAAGGTATCTTAAGACCCCTTTAGCCCTATTTGTGGAGCTGCAAGTTTCTCAGTTCAGTAAAAATCTGATTTAATGTCATAACCTTTCTGAGAAAGACTCTCCATCTCTTTCCTTGCCAGCTAAGGCACTGAATTTACTTGAATCTTTAATTAAGCTTTCCTCCAGAAAGCACCTGAGAATCCCTGCAAGGATGTTTCTGTTTCAGACTTGCCTTTTCCTAAAAGGTTATAGAGAAAGTTCCCTGTTTGGACAACTTAAGAGCTTTGATTCTTGATACAAGGCAGATTTAACAGCAGCAGATGAACTGGTGACCACCCCTGGCTGTCCAAGAGAGCTGCTTTGAGGAGAGGCCATGGGAAGCACCACTCTGCCACTGGCCAGTTAACCCACAGCCCAGTGCAGAGGGGTGAATTAAAACCACCAGCCAGGGTGCTTGCCTTCTGTTTCCCAGAGAGGAATCCTGAGCCAGCTCTTTTGGCCATGTTAGGGATTGTTCACCAGTGTTTGAAATTGTGGACTTCATATCACTGTTTTATACTGCAGAATAGCATGCTCTTCACCCATGCAATAAGAATTGTCCAGCATCTTTGTGGATAAATCTGTTAGGTCATGCCTGCATTTCCCTGCTATTGTTTTAGGAGTATCCTTCCGGTATTTAAAGACAGGAAATATCTTCTTTAATATCTGTCATCTTCCAGCTTTGAAGCTGTGCTGAACAACAAAGACAGACAAACATTTAATTCTCCCCTAATCCTTTAAATACCTCTACAAGCACATGGTGTTCACACGCTGTTAAGCCCCTCTCCTGCAGCAGCCGTACATCTTCTTTTAACTCTGCCTCTAAAGCCGGCAGCTTCAGCTGGGGTGGAACAGCAGCCCGTGGTACCCCGTCATCCTGTGGTGGCTGTCCTTCTGGGTGGTATGGAGAGGGATGGTTTTCCATAATAAAGCAATCATCTGGATTGAATTGCAGATACCTAATCCTCTCACAAGGTACTCCTGTTTAGTTTTGTGAAGTGAACAAAGACATCAACTTAGACATGCTCCGGGCTGGATTCGGGTATCTCTGAGAGCTTCTGATCATTCCTGTGATTAGCCAGCCTGATCTGGTAACTTTAACACAAAAGTGCAAGAACAGGATCAAAATATTTTTCTTCAGGAAAGGGAGCTGAAATAGAAAATTTCTTTAGCTTCACTCCCCAGGAAAACATCTGAAGGAGCATACATGACAGCTGGGACAAACCCATCTCTCAAGACTCCTGCGGTTTTTTTTTTGGTGTAGAGGCAGAGTGGGATTTGAATAGTTGCCTTACAGGATGGGAAGTGAGCTGGGATTCATTGCTGTTCATATGAATTGGTAAGTATTCATTGACTTAAGCCCCACAAACCATTTTTGTCCTCTTTCTTCCCTCAACATGAAAACTTTTCACTTGTTTTCAATGTTTTTGCTGCCTTTCTGTGAGGACCCACAAAGACATTTAGTCTGTTCCGCTGGCTGAAGACAGATAACCACACCAGTATCATTTCTGACAGCTGCCTAAAGCAGGTCCTGAGGTGCTTCAGACCCCATACCCTCCTCAGACAGTCTGTCCTCATATTATCCTTCCTGTTACAAAATTCCACCTGGCATCTAACCTGAAGCCATGATTTCTTGGCCTGTAGAGATCATTATGGAAAATACCCAATCTTTTACCCTGGCAGCAATGATCTATCCATTCAAAGACTCTTTCCTATTCCCACTCAAATCTCCTCTTCTTCAGGCTAAAGAACCTTCATTCTCCTCTACATATTTTCTAAATTTCTGTTCATCTGTATTACTTATTTCTGCCTGGACTACATCGTATTCCCAGGGTGGCACTATTCTACAAGCTAAAATCTGAGGGCCAGACATCTTCATTTAGATCAATGTAGACATCGGAGCTGGGCTTTGGGCTTCTTATCGAAAATCTTGCCTTTTATCAAAGGCTGTAAAAGCCTGGTGAAAGCATTCTCTGATGAAAGCTTAGATAATTTAATAAAAAGTAGCATTTCTGGAGCTAATCTGTCATCCAAGTGCACAGCTACGCTGTGCCGCGGTGTTGGTGGCCATTGGGAAATTTTTCTTTATTGCACGCTCTCACTTGCTGAAAGCTAAAACCGATCTAATAGCAGGAGGCTTTGGAGGCACAGTAAAGTGTATAAAAAAGACTCAATTCTAAATTTTTTGTAAAAGAAAACCAAAAGGGGAAGCCAAAATAGGCCACTACTGAGGGTTAAAAAGACAGATGTAACAAAAGAATATTTCTGAGGTTTTGTGCACTTGAGTCACTCATGAAAAGACTGTATTCAATGTTGAGAAACTAATGAAATGTTCTTCACGAAGGTTTATTTAATTACATTTTTAATGGTTTACTTCTTTAAACAGCACTGCCTTGTTATCTGTTGAGAGCTTCTCTTTGTAACCTTCTAAAGCACTCCATATATTTTCTGTGAGAAGATTTTAAACTCCTCAGTATAAACAGATGGTCTATTGGTATTTGTATGTCAGAAGCTAGCAGTTTATATGGTAAAACACTCTAGATTAAGTCTTTGGCATTGGAGGGAAAGTTAATGAATAAGATTATCATGTGATGGCTTTACTCTAGTAAGATCCACACAATTAATCAAGACCAGTGTGGCTACAATAACATAAAGATGCCATGTAACTATGGGCAAACTCTTTGGTTAGTGGATTTGTTACTTAAATGAAGGGGAAAGTTGGCTTTCAGGGCGTGTTATGCATGAAATCCTGATTTTAGCTGTACTAATGCACTTAGCTTGTGGCTCACGTATGAATGAGGACACCACATAGCCCCGCAGCTTTGATCAGCCTTTTGGAAACACACATGGGGTTCCTGCCTCTGCTGTACACATCCTGTGAGCCTGGTTATCCTACAGACCAAGGCTAATGTGTTCACACTAAGGAAATCAGTGAGAGAACAACGGGTTTCTTCACACCAATTTTAATTTGCTGTAGAGTTAGGTTATTCATAGAGGTACTGTGAATAACATTATGCAAGCTAGAAGACTTGCTAAAGGACAAGTAACATGGAAAAAACCCACAATCCTTAAGACAAGAAGAAACTCAAAAAAGGAATAAACATTCATTGACAAAGCTGTTGTGTAGATTCACAAAGGGTTATATTGCTCAACTCATGTATTTTTAGATATTCTTCAGTATTTACCTTAAAGACATTGCTAAATTTGAGGAATCAAATAATATGTCATGTGGGTTCTGACACATTTCTCTTTTCAAAAACTGCACTTTGGGAAAACTCATCAGCTTCCTTCTCAAATAAATTTGAAGAGATGCAGCCAAATTACTGAGTCCCCCATACGTTTTTCCTTGAAAACGTTAGACATCCACTGATGGAAATTTCATTGGTATATGAATTATACTTATATATTAACCTGACTGTTATGTGTGCCCTCTTGTTCATTAAATCAGCTTATGGAACTAACCCCATAGTTACAAGAAGGAGCTTTCCATATCAGATCCTAAAACAATACTACAATAATTTCTAATAAATATTTCTCAGCAGCTGGTACTCTAGGACCTCCTCAGAAACTAATCTAATTTTTTTAAAAAATCTTTAGGCATCTAGATTGGAACTTCCCTGTTGTACTTAGAGGCCAGGTAAGCACAAAAGGCAATTTGAATACATTCTCTGGTTTTATTTTCACCATGACAGTCCAATATAGTGGTATCAAGGACAAACCCTGACATTCATAGACCTCCACAACAACCAGGAAGTTTACCTTTCATCTCAAATTGATATTGAGGGATAGGTTTTGCCATCAGATCTGCTAGCTTCAATAGGAGGGCTTGGATGGACCTATACTCAGCATTTCACCCAAACACTGAACAGCACCACAGGGTTTTCCCCATGTTCCTGGACAAGAAGGATAAAACAAAGCACCTGTGTCCTGTCAAACAAGGCAGACCAGTCAACCAGAGTGCAAACATGTCAGGCAGCCCTCCAAAATAAACGTAGATAGAGCATCTGAAGCCACGTACAGGAATGCAGGACAAGTCTGGGGAGAGCGAGCTGCTCACCAGGCACGTGGCAGCACAGCCAGGTGAGGCTTTATCCCTGCTGCTCTGGGAGGCTCAGGCTGCCTCTGCCACCGCTTGTCCTGAGGCTGCTGGAGCAGCTCATGCAGCCTTGGAACCCAGTAAGACACACAGCACACCAGCATGTCCACCCACAAGGGCATCGCTTGCTGGGTGCTCACTCTTCAGCACACAGGAGGCTGGGTCATTACAGGAAAAACAATCTAAGCTTTGGCTCTTTTAAAGGACCTGCTTGTAATGAAAATTCCAGTTTGCCAAATGTTACTTCATGTTGAGTTTCTTTTGTTTGTTTTGGTTTTGACTTGGTTTTGTTTTGCTTTGCTCTGCTCTGCTTTGCTTTGTTTGTTTTGTAGGTTTTGTTTTTGTAGGTTTTGTGTTTGGTTTTTTGTTTGCTTGGTTTTTTTCCCGTTTTGTTTTTCTTTGTTTCTGGTTTTTTGAAGATGAAATTTCTAAGTCCTAATCAACCTGCTTTTTTCATCTTGCCTGACCTTTTCTAGACCCAGAATACCTAATTTAAAAATTAGAATGATGCAAGCTTTTACCGCGGTTGAAACTTTTATTGTGGCGGGAGGAATCCTGTCCATGTCATCCCTGTCCCCGCAGCTGCCAGACCTCCATGCTGCCGTGGGAGGGAGCAGCGCTCTTGGCTGTGCTGCCCGAGCTGGTAGTGGCTCCCACCAAGTGATTTGGATGCAGTGGGAAAGGTCAGCCCTTGCCGGGGCCTGGTGCAATTCCTGCTGTGCTGCATCTGGCCAGGCAGGGAAAATATTCACTGCCACTCATGTCTCACACCCCCTCCATGTGGCCTCACTGGCTACATCTCCCTGGGCACAGGAGACAGGCCTGGGGACATTTTCTGGCATGGAAGCCATGCGGCGCAGGGTGACTTGTGTTTTATACCGTCTTATCCCTCTTGTCCTGCACCCACAGTGGGAATGGCTTTTGATTGTGAGACCTGCAAGAGAGTGGTCACAGCCCCCAAGCACTACCAGGGACTCAGAGCCTGGTGGCATGGACAACCACACTCCAGGGACAGGCAGGGGTCCCAGGCTGTTATCCAGCTCACTGACAAAGATGTACCTTCTGCTGGTGGGCAGCAGCCCTGCCTGAGGCTCCCACTCCTGCCTGCCTTCCCTTTTGCCTTTACAGCTGAGACAGAAAAGACACACTATTAGGACATGAGCTTCTTGATCTGTTTTGGATTTACCTTTGGGTGAGTGGGACTGTGCCTTATTTTCCCCCTTGAGTGCAAGGGAAGCACTTTCTATCACCTGTGCTGGAAATGCTGAAGTGAGGAGAGAGCCACACACCTCCTGGGCACCTCCTCACTTCAGTGTGCCCAGCCAGGATTTGGGAGTATGGGCACAGCCTCTGCACTGGGACACTGGGCATCTGCCAGCATCCTCCCCCATCCTTCCTGTGAAAGCTCCAGATTCCAGGGCAGGACAAAGGAGCCATTTGTGGGTAGGAGTCAGATACAACAGAGGGACCGAGCAACTAAACCAAAAAACCTGAGAGGGCAGCAGCCAGTAGAGCTGGTGTTGTCAGGGGCAGCCAAGGGAGGTGGCTTCCCATTTACCCTGTAGAGGAAGGTGAGCAGAGAGGGACTAGAAGGGTGGATGTGCTGCATGGCAGTCCCTCATCATCATCACCAGCAGTGAAACAGTTAAAGTGTGGGGAGCCCTTTTTTTTCCCTATATCTCAAAATAGCACAAGGCAGCCTTTGAGCACAGGCAGTGATGTGCTGACATTTGTCCCTTGGAAACATCCCCTCCACCACCCCTTCTGCTCAGTCCATGGGGCAGGAAGAGACGCCCACTTGGAGATGGAGCCCGGAAAGCCTCTCGAGGAAAGGGACACTTCCTCAGGGCTGACCTTCTAAAAATAGCCTGGTAGGGATGAATACTTGTGTGAAACAGCCCACAACCCAACATGGTGTTGTACATGCTGGAATCTCTTTAGGCTAGAATGAGGTGTAATGTGAAGGAGGCAAGGAGGAAAGGAGAAGCCAATTGTCTGATTTCTGGCTTCTCATTAGAAGTCTCTGATATTCAGGGGAGTGGGGCAAATATCTCCAGGGTATGATCCAGAGCAGGGCATGGGCTTGGGGACCTAGCCAGCCCTCTTGGGGTAACTGACTCTTGGGGGTACACAGTTCTCACTTCAATTTTTACAGAATCCCAGAGCAAATTGCTCTGCTGCAAGATTCTATCAACCCATTCACCAGGAGCTAAAATAGCATTTTTTGTTAACCATTATTTGTTAACCCTTTTTGGTAGTGAAACCATGTCTTCAGTCAGTAGGAAAATGTCACAGCTCTCTGGCAAAGAGGCAGGCTGAGCTCATGGAAGCTGCCAGATGTTAATTTTTATCACCCTCCCTCCTAAAATATCAAAATTTTAATTTACTCAGATGAATGAGCAGTTGACTAAACAGACATTCAATATAAAATTCATAGTAAGAAAAGAGACACTTGGGATAATTTTGATTGATTTACTTGGCAGAGTTTTGATAGCTACTGAAAAACATACTATTCATGTTTAGGTGAAAAATAAATGGAGTCAAATAAGTGTCACTGCATAGTACTAGGAGGTATATACAGCCACATGTAAAAATGCATAAACACAAACATTTCTGTACAGCAACTTTTCTTTTCAGTCTGTATAGAGAAACACTGGTTTATAATATGGGGAAAATATAAAGCAGACATACATGCAACAAGGACATGACAGTTACATAGATCCCACCTGCCTCCCAACAGCTGAAATAACAATAACAACAATAATTATAATAATAAAAGCCTTTTTCGGGGAAAAAATTTGAAACCTGGAATGTTTTCATATTGAGGTTTCCAGAGAGCTTCAGATGTGAAACATATCTGAAGGTGATTTAAAGGCTTGATTCAAAGCCCTGTGTAGGCAATGGAAAAACTCCATTGGTTTCAGTGAGCTTGGGGTCAGACCCAGCTATTTAACCATGATCCCATTCTGCCCTCCCCCAAAACCCAAAGTTGAAATCTGCAGATAAAAATAAACAATCATATCATACAAAACTTTGTATATAGAATACAAAAGGTAACAGCTGACTTTTTGTATAAAATACAACTTTTTGATAGTATATTTATTTCACATATGTATAAATATAACCCAAATAATATGATTTTTATTATTCCTACCAAAATATTATTACTTTTTGTTGTTGTTTTTACAAAAGTTTACAAAACAAATAATTCTTTATATTTACAACCCAATACTGTGAAGAGTGCCCAGTCAGTGATGAAAAATAGACTTTAAGGGTAGTGCACTTAGCCATTGCAAAGAAAGAAAAAAAAAAAAAAGACATTAGCTCCATTCAGATGCAAGTGTTCTGAAGAAATGATACTGGATTCAAGTTTTGGTTGCAAGAGTCTTTCACAAGCTCGCATTTCAAATGCATCAGGCATGTATGTACAGGACTGGAAATGGCCTCTACCTTTTTTGAATTTACTTAAGACAGGAAGTAACTTTGCTCCCAGTGATGGCACTCACAGCCCAGTGTCTTTTGCACTCCAGGTTGAGGCCAACAGGACAATGCTCAGCATTGAGTCCACCACTGCATGATATCATAGAACCATGGAATCAGAGAATATCCTGAGTTGGAAGGGACCCAGGAGAATCATTGAGTCCAACTCCTGACTCCTTGGGACCAGCTCCTCAGCTGAACAATTTTTTTTACATCATTTGAGGACCTTGAAATCAGTCTGGCCCTAATACAGAAACCAGTGGTGGCTTTTTCAATGGCATGTGAGGGTAGTTGAAGTTACCAGACTGGAGTGCCAGTTTCTCATGGTGATACTAACTCAGCCTTGGCCTCAGGGCATCCATTGCAGTTGCCTGTTCCTACCAGTGCACTGGCACTCACTGCTGGCCTGCTCGTGCACAGGGAGCCTGTGAGGCAGAGGAGCCGATCTTCCTCACTTCAAACTCGTGCAGCTACTACTTCAGTCTAGTTTTGCACCATTTATACAGGATACATTTGTTGCATCACATCTGTATCTCTCCAAGCTTAGGTGGTACCCCAGTGGCCTGAGCTGAAATGCTCTTCAAAGACTTGGAAAAACTTGTACTGACATATCAAAGGGACTGCATGCACCCCGACCAAAACTGGGGAGAAGAGGGAGCTTTCTGGGCAGCTGAGTCACCACATTACACAATGCAGAGGTGTACAGTGATCACTAGCTGGGTTGGCAGAAGGGACTCTTCAGCAGGCTTTCTTGTCCCTCTTATTTCTCTGGGAATGAACAGCCTCAACTGGCATATCTAACTAAATGCCCATGTTACACCTTTTGTGGAGGTGCTGGTGCTCGTTTGTGTGACGATGTTTCTTGAAACATCCTGAAAAATTGTGCCCATTTGAAATGACAGGGTGAAATAACTGGAAAAGCCTTATTAAAACCTCTCACAAGAAGTAGGTCAGATAAGTGCAGAGGCTGTTGTCAAATAGTCTACTCATCCCACTGCACTAACAAGGATGAATAAAGCACTTGCACGGGCTGAGCAATGCCTCTTGGCACCAAGGCATGGGAACGTAGGCATTGTATTCCTTTGCCACATCTAGTTTTAGCTAATTCAGAGGAGGCTGTGAAACACATTGCACCGCATCATTTGAAAGAGCAGCACTTTCATTTGAATTTCAAGATCTGTTCCCATCCATGAATCCTGTCTGAATCACTGTGCGGCTGCTTTATAGTGACATAGCATATCCTTCTGGTGCCATTACTGACCAAGTCTATAGCAAAAATTTTAATATAATCAAGACTATTCCCTGGCAGGTGTGGGACAGCCTGTATCCTTACTGCTCTGCTCTGTTAGCCTTCAAGGCAAGGTGGCTGCAAACTGCTCATGGGAATGGTCCTTGCCCCAGTATATCATCTTTCTATGCACAGAAATTGCTCAGGGCAATATCAGCTGGTCCATCCCTAAACCCAGAACAGATGATTGAGTCCAGTGCCCAGAAATAATCCCCAGAACTGTTTCATGTGCAAGCACAGATGTGACTGATGGAGCCTCCTGCTGTGAGTTATAATTGATGTGCATGCTAGTTTCAGTGGCAGAGCCTCTTGTACTCCAGACAGAGGCTGTGGGGACCTGGGCCATCACCAGAACTCTTTCAAATCCCCCCATATGGCAAAGGAGAAAACAAGATGGAACCAAAATGCTGTGCAATCAAAATGGAAGCTTCCCCTAGGCAGGTAGATGATAGCATTTCATCTGGGCTAAACCTGTTTGAGAGAAGAAGATCAGGCTGAGCTATCTGATTGATATTTGCCATGATTTGAGATGAAAACAAAATTAATGGCTTAGCTGAGCCACTTTAGGTATTTGCCCTCCTCTAAGCTGGACTGGGAGAGTAGTCAGGGACAAATCACGAGCACCCTTTTCACTCAAGTTTCTATTAAGTCACTGGAGTCCCTGGGGAAGGGCAAGGTGGCAAAGTGAGAATCCTGAGCTTTGGAAGTAGTTCATCTCATTTCTCTCAATGCCTTCAATGACTGCTGCTGGCAGAACAGCAGCATCCTCTAATACTCACTGCAAACACTGATGAAAGGGAGAACACAAATGCTAGAGCACACTGAGTAACAAGCTGGATGATCTGTTTCCTTCTTCCCTTGGATGAGACCACTTACCCTGCTGTGTGCTACAAAAGGTACAGGATTTATAACAGAATCATTGGGAAAGCAAATGTAAGTTTGTGCTGTGCAGAAGTAAACAGTTTTTGTAATGCCATGAGATTTACACAGGGCTTGATGCTGACAGGGCTGAGCAGTCCCAAGGAAGTAAAGGGCTGTGAACACAATGACTGAAGAGCTGTGGACCACTTGGGGTCTTACTTGCACTCAGAGAAATGGGTATGGGTTCCACAGCCCATACCACTGTCTGGTGCTTCCATGTGTGGGAAGCTGAACGTGTTTTTTTCCCGGAGCCCCTCTGAGAAGAACCAATGAGTTTGCAATGGGCTGGGCACAGGTCTGGGGAACAGACCCTTCACATGTTTTCACTCCTTTGTGGCAGGCAGGAATATCACTTACACTGTCACTTCAGTTTTGTTCCTAGAGCTACTCTTCAAACAGGGCAGTTGCTCTATGTTGTATTTTAAAGGACAGCCCAGTTACTGGAGTGTAAATTAGTGAAGCAGGTTGTTGGCATCTAAAGAGAAAGCTAATGTCCTTGCTGCCTCTTCATCCCTCTTGGTACTGTCACTTACGAGTGGTTCCCTAAAATTTCATCGAGGTTGATGTCCTTCATCCAGTCATCATTACCAGGTTCTGTTTTCAGTAAAGAATCTATAAAATCCGAGTCAGAGTTGAGCGCGGGTCCTATACTGTCACCTTGCTGGTTCAGAAAGTCAAACGCTAGGTCATTACCATGGTCACTGCCTTGGTAAGCCCGGGAGGTTTGGTTGGTACTTGTGAAACCGGTTGATGGCAGAGATGACGGCGGTGTCATACTTGTTCCTGGCTGATTCAAGGTAGGCACAGTCTGTCCTCTCAGCTGATTGGGTCTAATGCTGAGCCCTCGTAGTGAGCCAGCAGATTGTCCATTTAGAGTCTGGTGCATTTGGTTTAGGGGGGGCCTCATTTGGACTCCCGCCGTTAACTGGTTAGGAGGTGCCAGTGCACGCTGAGGAAAATGCTGGTTGCCTACGTTGCGCTGCAAAGACTGGTTAGGATACGGAGTGCCGGTGGGGAAACGGACCCCTGCAGGTTTCAGTGCATTCTGCTGCTTCACTGCAGCCTCCTGCGGGGCCCAGCTCTGGGCACTGGCAGTAGCCGTGATCATCACGTTGGCCGGCCGCTGCGCAGGGATACCTGTCGCTCCATGGGCCAAGCCTGGCCTGATTTGCTGAGAGCTGACCACTGACCCCGTCCCAAAAGCTGCCCCGCTGTTCCCCTGCGTCATGGTTTGCTGTCGGGACACCATGGGGTTATTCTGACCGGGCAGAACTTGATTTTGGTTTCTGTGTGGCTGCATTTGGTTCATTCCTGAAGTCACATTGTATGTGCTGGGTTGGTTGCAAGGAAGGTTCCCGTAGCAGCCCATACTCCGAGCAGCAGGAACAGAAGGCATTCGGGCTCCAGCAGGGGTGGACATGAGGCTGGAGTTCTGGGGCATGACGCTGTGAGTTGAAATTGGGTTGGATAAGGACATGTTGTTGGAGCTCATGCTCACAGCTGGTGAACCACCTGGAAGGAAGAAAACAGAAGTGTTACAACAAGCGTGGGTGCATGAATATGTGATGTCATTCAAATACCAACAGCTCAAAAATCCAGTCTTCTATGAGCAGAGTTTCTTGAAGAAGATGCTTTGCTCTTAAGAGGACTTACATGAACTTGGCCTTGAAGATGCCTATCATCCAAAGGGTGGTTTGGTCTGTACTAAGCCACCTGAGGTCTTTCCATCCCTTCAGAGGAGAGCACATGAGCCAAAACTGGTGCTCATTGTAAGATTAATATTGGATCAGGGAAAGACAGACAGAACCACTGGGCAGGAGAGAAGACTCTCCTGCCTTTCTTTACAGAAGCACTAGACATGTCAGACAGGACATAGCCTCTCTAAGTGATCTTAGAACAAGAACTTTTCCTTACAGGGCATGGCTCATCCTAAAGACAATGGGGAGAGAGAGGCACTTGAATCAGGCTTCTTTTCCACCTTTCTTAGACACCTACAGCAGCAGTATCCATCCTTTTTTTGGGAATGTCTGTCCCAGATGACAGCAGGATACAAGACTGCATCTCACACATCTGCAGCCACATTCTGGGACAGGACCTTGGTCCAGTCTGTGATGTGCCTGTCCTCCCATGTGGTGACCAAGCAGGCATGAGGACATGGCTCAGTGCTGTGCCTGGTGAGCTCCACACATGCCCTTTCTAAACTCTCTTCCCAGCTGGGCTATGGCTATTTGCCCCTGAAGAAACAGACTTGCTGTGAGGGAACCACACATGATGTGCCAGCGCTTGCTGCACCTGAACATCCCCTTTTGTGCATCAGAAAACTACAAGCTATGAGTTGGCATGAATTTATCACTCCTGGCTGATTCTGCCCAATGGAGGATTTTCCTGTACTTAACATCTCCCAATGGATGACAAGAAGAGAGGATTTTCTTGCCTTCAGCTGCCAAACCTCAACACAAGCTCAATTCTTTGGCTACGTAGCCTCTATTTTGAGGCCACAGTAGGTCATTTATACCATGAAGGCTGAGTGCTTATACAGTGCAAGACCAAACTAACCCCTGAGAGACTGGTTGAAAAAGACCAATCACTTTTTAAACACAGCCAGTGTAGATGGCACTGTGGAGAGCCCTCTCTGCACACAATCAGCTGCTCCATAGTGTAATTCCCTTTGCTACTGTTGCTTCTGGTACAAACCCTACAAGAAGCACAGCTTGAAAAAGTCAGATTCAAGGCAAATGAAAGGAGATGTTTCTTCACACAATGTGTGGGTCAGCCGAGGAAATCTGTGCCACATGGCACAGTAGAAGCTAAATTCTCACACCTCTTTGGGTGGCCCCTAAAGTGTGAGAAAAGCTGTCAAATGAGCTTGCTACCAAGGTACCACTGCATTTCAGGAATTCTCTGAGCCTTTCCCAGAAGAGGAACGAGGAGATCTGCTATTTCATAGGGTGCAACTAATAGCAATTGTTGGGCATGAGACACTGCCATGGTTTGATCCTTTGTACATATGGCAAAACCAGATGGAATTTGACTAACTTTGGCTTCATCACCAAATCTTATTATTATATAAGTCTGTGTGACTTATTATATATTAGTCTGTGTGACTAATATATAATAACTAATGTTTTATTAGTTGGTCCATCATAAATTCTTTCCTACTACACAGTGCTTCAAGACTGTGTCATGCTTGCAGCATTTTCCAAATACCTCGGTCTCAGTGTGTGGCATGTTTTCCAGTCCTTTGGAGCTCCTTTGGGGCTCCTTTCAGAACTTGACAGTTTTTGATGTTTGATTTCAGAGCTGTATATCATAGCTGGTCACAGTAATAACTTTTGCACATCTCCAATGTAGATGTAAAGTAAGCTCTATTTTTCCAGTTCAGCATCATCTTGGACAATGTTTGCATATCCAGTTTCAGTCACACAGCCTGCTCACAGTGATATCTGGAGACCTGTCAGCCATTTCCTTTTGAGCTATGTTAATTTTGTGCCACTCAGGTTACTTAACCAAAATAGGTGGTAAGAAGTCAGGTGCTTTAATGGACATAACCTGAACAACTATTGCCTCTAAGTTGTGGTTTCATTGAAAGAGATACCATGCAAGTTTGGAAAGATTCTTCTAACATCAGCCCATGTTGCTTGAAATTAATTACATCTTCCCCTTCCTAAATTCTTTATTTTTTGGGCTGTATCTGCTCCCCAGTAGTTTTGCTGAGCTCTGCATTAGGCTACCAGGGCTGCTATTACCTACTTAGATTTTTAATTTTTATCATGGCAATAGCAGTCTCCCTTGGTGTTTCAAGACTAAATAAAAGGTGACACTAAGAATTTAGAGAACCTCTCAGCCAGCTCTTTTAAAACTCTTTTAGACAAATCATGGGCATACATATTTAAAAAGACTATGTTTAGGAACAGCTGTTTATTATACTTTTCCTGTTGAAATTTCACCATAATGATGTTCATCTCCCACAGACTGGAACCAAAGAAAAAATTGTATATTTCTGCTTTTTCTGCATTATTTTTATACATATGCTATTTCCATCTAGTAATGGATGCAAAGGATTTCTTTTTTTCCTTAAGGACTTAAAAAATAACTCTTCCCAAATAATTATTAACACTGAGTGTTACTCCACAACCAGAGTGCTTGTTTCAAATCAATATAAACATAGATACCTAAATTGAGAAGCTCCCCCTATCCTGGAAGGCAGCCTGTTCCAGAAACAGGCTCCAAGTGGGAGATTCTTGACTGTAGAGAATCTAATTATCCTAAGAATTGTTTTGTCCTAACTTAAGCACCTAAATTCAGTCCCTGAGCTGGGCAGCCCCTGGGACAAGATATGCTATGGAGAGTTCACCTGTTTTTAGCCCAACAGGGACAATCACATTCCCACAATCAGTGCTCAGTTGGCAGCCACATGATTAGCCCTATCTTCAGCACTGCTGATGGGCTGTGTGGTTTTGGAACTACTGTAACATCTCCTGTGAAGACAGGCTGAGAGAGCTGGGGTTGTTAAGTTGGGAGAAGAGAAGGCTATGAGGTGATCTAGTACTTTCCAGTACCTGAAGGTGGCTACAAGAGAGAGAGAGAGGGGGACTTTTTACAAGGATATGCAGTGACAGGACAAGGGGGAATGACTTTAAATTGACAGAGGATAGGTTTAGATTAGACATAGGGAAGAAATTTACTCAGGGGTGGTGAAACACTGAACTAGTGAAAGAGTTGTGGATGTCCCATCCCTGGAAGTATGCAAGGCCAGGCTGGATGGGACTCTGACTAAACTGGTCTAGTGACAGGTGTCCCTGCCCATGGCAGAAGGTTTGGAACCAGATGATCTTTAAGGTACCTTCTAACCCAAATCTTTCTGTGATTCTGTGATTTTTTTTTTTACAGGGATGATAAGGATGGGTCCCTTTTTTTTTTGCTCCCTTGAGATCATATTAAAGAGGAAGAATGGTACAGAACTCAGTGGCATTTCAAAAGATCTGGATCAGCAAGCTGGAGAGAGATGGCTCTCTCCCTGCAGCTGAACTACAAGTTTGTAGTTCAAACTACAAGAGTCACTTCATTGCCACTGGGATGAAGCCCCTCCTGGGCTGACCCTGCCAGCTGTTGAGCAGACCCCAGGGCTACCATCACACTGCCCCTGCAAATGCTACACTTTTTAAAGAACACAAGTGTTTGGGAAGGGGTTGTACTTGTTGCCAAAAGACGAAGCTTCCTCTTTCTTTGTTTTGCTATTTTTATGCTTTTATTTTTAACACAAGTATTTTCCATTCTTATTTCTTCCAGATGGGAAGAAATGCCTTCCCCAGAAGCACTGTGTACAGCAGCTGGGCACCCCAGGCTACAGCAATTTGGAGAAGCAGCTTCCCTACCCGATTCACCTGCTCCTTTCTTGGGGGTTTCTTGCCATGGTATGGCACTACGGGGAAAAGTATAGAGAAATATAACACTCAACCAAGTTTCTCCAGCATGTGAGATTTTATTTAGCTTTTTGTTTCTTTTTCCCTGATCTGAGGAAAGCTATTCCCAGAATAAGGGAACAGTTTCCCTACTGTTACTCCCTTATGCAAGAGTTTCCTAATCCTTCCCTCTGGTAGCTTTGCTGGAAGCTCCCAGCACAGCCTTTTCTCCCAGGCTCGCCTGAAAGGCCGATGTCCTCCCGGGGCTCACTTAGCAGGGACTTGAGATTTGAATGGACAAGTGCTGCCATTCCCACATGTTTCAAACCCAGGAGATGGGACTCTGAATACCACAAGACTGGCAAAGAGTCCATCAGATTAACAACAACAAGAATTGCCACATAACAATGGTGATCTACTCACTTTGGAGCCTTTCACACATGTGGCTGCACTCGCTTCTATTTTCTCTCTCAGGCTAGAAATTGATTGTTTTTAAGTAAAAGCCAAGAGTCTCAGTTAATCATTTGGTTCCAGGAACAAACCTTTAAACAACAAACCAAATCACAAGATTCCTCAGCAAAATGCTGGGGGTTGCCAAAGCATTTATTTTGGGAGTACAAGAGGTGCCAAGCCAGTGAGCAGAGCCCTCACCATGGGCTATTACACTGGGATGCTTGAGTCAGTTTACTGGAGAAGATTAACACCCAGGTCCATTAGAAAGCAGCAGTTTCCAGCAACATTTTCCAGGTGGCAGCAAGCTTATCACTGCTAGAACTTGCAAGCAGAGCAAAGGAGTGCATGACAGCTGCTGGAGCAGCCCAACCTGGCCCATCCCCACAGAGCTGGGCTGGGGGTCCCACATAGTCAGCAGACTGGGCAGAGGGGAGGCATGTGACTAAGCTGCACTTCAGAGCTCATTAAAATCATAAGAGAAGCTGAAAAAGTTGTGCTGCAAAGGACAGGTAAGAAGGAAAGACCCAGATCACTGGCTGAATCTGCAGAGCCAACAGTTATGGAAAAATAAAAAAAACCCTCTTCTTTTTCTTTAGCATGTTGCATACAAAAATATACTAGAAAGCACAGAATCCTTTATATACTCACATGCACAGACACTTTTGCAGTATAGAGAAAATCCTTTGGTCCCATCTGCTGCATTTCCCCCACCTCCTCTCTCCTCAGCATTTTTTCCTTACTCTGCCTTTGCTCTCTGAGTGGCCTTCAGCCAATCAGCAAGGTGAGCAGTATGAAAAGCCAAACAAGCAATCCTGTGTTTTAAAAACTAGACTCTCCAAGGAGGTCAGAGCACTAGAGCTGAAGTGAAAGACTAGTCCTGAAGTGTTGGGCATTTCCTGGCCTGAGCAGTTCTGGCAGAAATCAAGGGCTTTTACTCCACTGTTTGACTGATCTGTTGGAATGCTGCTTGTAGAGCAGCACTGAGGCCATGACCACGGCCTATTAAACAGACCAAAAGTACCACCCATGATGGTGCCATGGGGTACTTAAGAAACCATATAAGGGTCCTCACACTGTACATGAACTGCCATTTGCAGGGCTGGATGGTTCTCATCTCAGTCTCTGAGCCAAGAAGCACCACATATGTGAGAGAAGCATCTGAACACAGTGAGGTTGCATAGCCAAGAGGACATCTCTGCATCAGGTATTTGGGTGCACATCTGCCCCATCAGGGAGTGCTAATGGGAGGGCTACCAACTCCTCCTTCCCTGTGTCTGAGAGAGAGGTGGTATCAGCCTGGATGAAGCACCAGATCATTCACCAGCACTTCTCAGGGGTGCAGGACAGTGAGGTAAATAGCACAGGAGGGCAGCAGCCACCACCCACTGCCTCTGCAGTGATGGAAGCACATATCCAGAAAATCATGCCCCAGTCATCCCATGCATGCATCATGGCTCTCATGGGTGGCCTTCCCATGGAGCTGGAAGGAAGGAAGAAAAGAAAGAATTGCATTGAGCCCATGGGTACTTACCAGGATATTGGTTTGCTTGTTGCATGTTGACCACATTCCTTCTTTGGTCTTTATAATCTGGTGGTGGTCTTGTCAAGTGTCTGTTCAGCTGGTCTTGAGGAGTTATTTTCTCCTAGAGGATTAGAGTAGAAGTACATTAATTATTAATTAAGAAGGACATAATTATTAATTCTTTCTTCTTGGCTCTGTGCTTTGCCAATCTCTTTCTTTTCTCAGCATGTACAAAACTGAAGTATTTCTTCCTTTCACCCTGTCTGGTCCAAGGATAGTCACTTGTGAAACTGTGCCATCACCTGCTGAAGTCTATATGGAAATCTTTTTGCTGGTTGCATTGTGTTTGAGCCTGGTTCAACTTTCCTCTCAGCCTCTGAGAACAATGTCCATGTCTGTACTGCAGTACAAAGTGTATTCCAGTTTCACCTTGTCATCCTCATCCAAAGCCATGCCCATCTCTCCCTCACTCTGTCTCCCTACACTGGAGGGGTGACCACAAAACCCAGCAAAATCCTTGCTTTTTGCTCCCCCCAGCTCTCCTCAGTAGGGATACCAGCAGGACACAGGTTTAGGACAAGGACAAGGATGGTGCTGGGCTGGCTGTTTTCATGCCATTCAACATTGCCCTGTGCTTCCCTGTACATGTACAAGGTGCTGTCTTTCCTCTTACATTGGAAGTACAAGAACTGGGGTGAGGACAGCAAGGAAATATTGCAGGAAAAAATATTAGTTGGGGATTTTTTTTTTTTTTGAGTTTGCAGGGACCCGTCTCTAGTGAGAGGAAGGTAAAAAACCAAGTCCTTGAACTGAAATCTGACTAACTGCCCTGTGCTCATGAAGATCTGGAAAGAACAGGCACCAGAGTCAATACCAAATCTCTCATCAGCATCAGTGTGATTTGGTGCCTCCAGAGTGTTACTGCTCACCCATGAGTTCCTTGGGATAAGTGCCCCCATGGCAGGAAATTGTGAGTTTGGTGCACATGTGCCTTTACTGGACAGCTGCTGGGACAGCATCACACCTCTTCTGCAACGTGCACGGGGTTTGTGCTCAGCTGCCAGAATGGCACATCAGCTTGTTGGTGTGAAAGAGTCAGGCCCTGGCTGATGATGCAAGTCCATTGGAGTAATTTGGGGATAATCTGCCTGAAAACAGCACGCATATGGGCTTTCTAGTGAAAAATCTGTATTTTCTGAGGCAGCAGCTCTCTGGCCACAGAGAGCAACACACAACTTTCCCAGGCATTGTCCTGGGGAAGGCCGTGAGAAGATCAGAGGAAAGAATGATAAACAATTCTTATCTTCACTTGCTGCACCTGTTGTTGTGAACATGTGGGATGTGTTATGGAGATTTGTTTACCAAAGGGTAGTTTCTTAATTGGCCAATGGTGATGGTGTTTAGATTGAAGGCCCAATTGGGTCCACCTGTATTGTGACTGCCTGTAAGGGCAATAGGTTTCTTAATAAGTATAGTATAATAAAGTCATTGATCAGCCTTCTGAGAAGCATGGAGACAATGCTAAGTATTACCTGGCTGGGGGCCTGAGATGACAATTTTCTTCTCCCAGGAGCACTTAAAAACACTGGGAGAGAGCCTTTCTTGTGTTATTTAGGGCATTTCCACAATTCATGATGGGAGGGAGGGGTGTGATTAAGATTTGTAAGGTTTGTTTTTATATCTTGCTCAACCTGAATCCTTGTGAAGAAGACAGACTCCCATGAAATCCCTACAATTCATGTAAAAACTATAGGCAAGCTTTATGTGTATTTCTATGTACACAATACAAAAGCAAAGCCAAGTTATTAAATTTCCATCTTATGTAAGAGAAGCTATTTGAGCAATTAAGTTTTTGTTCTGCTAAAAATTCTGACAGAAAACTGCAGCTCAGAGAGCTGACTTGAAACTTCTTCTTTCTTCTGCATAAACCAAAAAGTCAAGAAATATTTCCTTTATAGAATCCCCCATGTCTCCTAAAATGACCAGAAACTACCAACTAGTCTCTCAGATACCGAAGGAGAGAGAACTAGCTACAGGTACCTAGAAATGCAAAAATAAAACCAGAGAAAGTAGGACTCATATGTGGTCCCAGCCAAGCACACAAACTTGTGTTGAACCCCAAAATCAAGATACCTGATCCTTGCTCACACACAGGTATTTTGCACTATGCTGCCTCGGTGACAGCTCCTGGAAGTAAACTTTCCTCTGAGGTGAAAGTAGCATAGCAGTGCACCTTGGTTTATCTTGCAAAGAAAACCATGGACAATATTCATATGTCTCAAAACCAAGCATATGCTTGGACTGCTCTTGTAATGAAACTGCAGTAGCTTGGAAACTTGTTTCATACAGATTGAAGAAGGTTTCAAAAAGGCTTAGAAAAGTGCTGAAAAATACAAGGCGCACTCTTGAAGGTCTAGGCATTGCCTAAACAACCTTGAAGTTTCAGGGGGCTTTCTTCTCCTGGTCTTAGCTTTCTTTACTATTGTTTTTATGATAATGTTTTCCATGTAAAATAAGAAATTAGTAAACTTACAGCTTCTGCCAACATCTGCTGCTGTAGAAGGAGTTGTTTTTGCTCCATCATTTGCCGTTGCAGAGCCTGTTTCTTTTCCATCAGCTGCTGATTCAACAATGATTGCTGGGATGAGTTCATGTAACCACTTCCAGTGTTTGGATTTGAGCAAGAACTGGAGCTTGGAGTGGGGCCAGCTCCCTGGCCTACCACAGAGTGTTGTTCCTGAAACAGAAGAAAAGGCTCGTGAAGGATGAAAATAATAACAAGCATCAAGAAAAGGAAATAATCCTTTTTATGTAATTAGCTGAAGCTCAGGACACAGCCCACAGACTCTCAGGATATAAAGTGACAAGTGACCAATATAAAGGCTATGACAAAGTAAGAAGAGCATTGAGTAACTTCATCCCTCAGGAAAGACTCTGAAAATGTGCCAGGTGGTTCCAGTGGAAAACCTCACTATTGTACCAGGAGCTTGGGAAGCATTAGCAGAAGTAACAGAGCTGTCCTGGGGATCTTTCAGGAAACGTGCATCGGGCTGTACAGCAGTTTGTTTGACCACAAGGGAACAAACTCGGTGTCTGCTGGTTGCTACCATCTGGTGAACAGCAGCGAGAAGCTGCAGACTTATTGGTAGAAGTGGCATCTATTCTTAGAAAATACAGAGGTGGGAAGTTAATACTTCACAGTGGGGTGAATGGTGCTGCTTTCATTCCTCCTGTCATCTCCCTGACAGGAGCAATCTCTGAGAGACTGCTAATTGAATCCCATTAACAAGACGATTAAATAGGCTTAGAGTGTATCAACTTCCTCAGTAAAAAAAATGTGTAACTGGGAAGGACCTTGAAGAGTGTTTTAGGGTCTCTCTGGTCTTTGTGAGGGACCTAGATCTGCTTCCTCTTCCCAGTGTGCAGCTCCATAATGAAGGGATGGCAAAAAGTCATCTTATTGGGCAGTGGGGAAGATACATGAGAACTCAGACCATGCTCATACAAGATGAGAATGTACATGGAATGACAGCATCCTGCTCCTTCTCTCTTGGCCATTATTTCCCTTGACAGCAATGTGGCTTTTGCCTGCTTGTACCAGCAGTGTTTGGTACTTGGGCCTTTACCAAATGCTGCTTTCTCAGTATACACACAAAAATACTCAGCCTGTGATGGATCATTCAATACCCACATATTTCTTAGCCACACAGTTACAAAGAAAATGGGATACGCTGAAGAGGTCACAACAGTCAGGAGGCACATCCATTCTCTGACCCCACTTGGCTGCAATTCACCATAAGAACCAACCACACAGCTCTGTATAACCTAAGAGGCAGCAGCATTTTTGCCTTGCAACACAGGACCCCATAGGGGGAGTCTGATGCTCCCTGTTGCACAGCAGTTCTCTCAATACCCAGGTGTAGAGCCAGGATCTGGGCTGCTATCCTTGTAAAGCTCTGCTCCATGGCCATTGTCCCTCGGGGCATTTGGGCAAACACAGGCTGACTGACATTGAAACAAGAATTGGTAGCCTGCCTGTGCCCCGAAGACCACAGAACACTGGTGTTTGGTGCTTTGGAAACTCCAGGAAAGCTCATTCCTGCGCCTTAGCTTTTGCATCCCTCCCCAGTAACACACACACTCAGTACAGACTAATCCCACTTATCTTTCTACCATCTGGCATGGAAGAAGCACAATGATTGTTATGGGTATTTCTATTTTAAAATAGCTCCCTGGCTTCTAGATGGGGCCACATGAGTGTGTAGCTAGTTAGATAAAGTATTTGAAGACTGTTACTGAAATAAAAACCTTGACTTTCTTCTGGAGCCACCTGCAGCCCCCAAGGCAGTGTTACAAACCCACCCTTCAAATTTATTGGGCTCTTACACAATTATATCCTGCACACTTTCTTTCAGCTCCAGAAGGAATCTAGGATTGCTCGGCACTGCCACATTTTTCAGCCCTTATGTTAGCTGCAAGATAGAAAATACCTCCTCTCAACAGACCTGCTTGCCAAGTTGTTGCGCAAACTTTTTTGTCTTTCCTAAAATATTTTGAAAAGAAAAATATGTTACAATAAATTGGCTTTGACTTCTATATTCAAATGACAACTCTAGCTTGAACCCAGCCACATGTTCCATCCATTAATAGAATTCATCTGTTGTGTTTTTGCACAGATAGTGCAGGCTCCCCCGAATGTGCTTTCAGTCCTACGTAAAAAAACCAACAAAGCCTAAGTTTTTCTTTCCCTCATTCCCTACCAGCCCATATAAGCAGTGGGGGGGGGGATTTTGTTTTAAGATAAACTGTGTAGTGTTCATTCACAGTATCTATCAAAGAAAGCTCTTCTGTAATAGCCATTGGCACAAAACACCAGCTGCTTGGCAAACAGACCCTGAGAAAACAGTGTAAATCATCAACTTGGAGCCAGGTTGGGGTTTTTTTGCATTTGGTCCTTTCTCTGCTGTTCATGAAATGTCAGTGTGAGCCTATGAATCTATGATGTGTTATTTTGCCTGCCTGCAGATCTTCCCCTTGCAATGGGAGAAGGAAGAACAGTTTCCTAATAAATCAGGAGACTAGCTGCACAGCAGTTTGACCCTTCATGAACCAGGGCTATCGAGCCTTGCTCTCACCCTGTGCTTCCATCACTGCAGATCAGACAGCAGAAGGGCTACACTGCTGTCAGGGACATGGGGCTCTGCCCCTGCACAGGACAAAGCAAGCCTTCTGACATCCCTGAGAGGAAGGGCAGGTTTGGGTGGAGTTACCCTGCTTTTGTTAAACTGTTTCATCCTGCTCTAAGCCCAGTTTTACTGCAACTCCACACTTCTAGAGCTGCTGGTTTTTAATGTCATTCCTGGGTTCTCATGCTGCAGTTCATGTGGTTTAACTTTAGAAAGCCCAGACCAAAGAAAATCTGGAGTGGGACATGCCTGTCCCCTTGCCCAGGGGCACCTCTGCCCAGCAGGCTGCAGAGGCAGCCCAGCATCCCTGCAGCTGGGGAGCCCTGAGTGCTTGCCTGCACACTGTCACCACACTGCTTCCCTGCATGAGGAAGGGAACCTGTCCACTTTGCCCCCAAGGAGGTGACGTGATGGAGAGCACATCCCTGCAGCCAGCCAGGTGTCAGGGACAGGCTGGAAGCATCACACCTCCAACAGGTACAAATGTCCACCTGGGTTTACCCCCAGTTTCTGCCCCACTGGTTGGCACCTCTCATACATGTTCCATGTTCCTCCAGTCCTGAAAATGACCTACAGCCCTTTTAGGGCCATCCCTGGTGCCAGCTGGGGCTGGGTTAGTGTTCACCAACCACCACAAAACTCCATCTGCCCTGCCAGAGCTGAAGCTTCAGCATGGTGATGCTTGACATCACCATGTCAAAGCAGATGTGTTGCACCACATTATCTGGTGTTATAGTGACATATAAAACCTATGAGAGGCAGAAAGGCAGACAGTGAGGGCTCCTCAGAGCTGGTAGCACAACTGCAGTTTTGTTCATAAGCATCACAAAGAACATTACGTTCAGATGTTTAAATTAGCAGTAAAACAAAGCATTTAAGACCAAGTCTGCCTTCCACTATCCCTGCTGTAGCTGATTTGTGTTCATACAAATGAAGGGATGTTTTGGCTTCTAACACATATATGAACTTTTTAAAATAGACTTTTCTTTTTCCCCCTTTTTTTTCTCTTCCTCTCCTCTCCTCTCCTCT
>VZRH01002633.1:202310-215030 GCA_013397555.1 Urocynchramus pylzowi | reverse complement strand
CTCTCCTCTCCCTTTCCCTACAAAGCTTGTCATGAGCTCTGAAAGCCTTTTGCAAGCTTATGTCTCGGGATTCTTAGTTCAGAAGTGGTTTGAGGACAGTTGGCTGGAAAAGGATGTGCAAACCTTTCCCCTCTTTCTCCTGTAAATGCTTTGAATTGATGAATAATTTTGATGGGACAGAAGGGAAACAATGGTGAATTTTGTACGAAACCACAATGCCCACAGAGGCTGTTTGCTTCCCAGCCAGGAGCCCTGACATCTGTGCCACAAGATGAGCTTCTGCTTCTTGCAGATTTTTCCCTCAAAAGGAGATGGGGAATTTTTCCACCTTTCTGTTCCTCTATGGGGAAACTCATTCTGTGCCCTGCACCAGATCTGACAGCTCTGACTTCTTCTCTTCTTTTGCATCAGTTCTGGCTTAAAGAAACAAAGAATTAAAAGGAGAAAGGAAGAGTCTCCAGATCCATTTATGGAAGCCTGCTCAGTGACAGATGCCTGCCTTACAAAAAGCTGCTTCCAGGGGAAAGGATGTGCAAGGTCATGTTCACCTGGTGACTGAACCTATGCATGATGTCCTCATTCATAAGCAGTTTGTGTTAATTGGCATCATGGGCTTGTGCAGCTCTTCACTGCAGGCTTAGAGTGAGGCTGGTGAAGGAAAAGGCTCCTCTCTGGATTTCTTCAAGGGACCAGTGGCTGTCCCCACAGTGTGAGCTTCTCAGGGGCTTTCTGGTTTGACTGCAAACCACCCTGGACAACTGTGCACTTGGAAAAGGAGAAGGAGGAAGAGGGAGAGGAGAAGGAGAAGAGGAATGGTTCAACCAAGTCCTGCACTGTTTCAGAGAAGTGCAAGGCTGGTAGCAAAGCCCAGACCCCTGTGAGGCCCTGATGTGAGCCTCCACAACCCCAGCTGGCATGCTCCTTTCCACAGGCACAAACTGAGGCTCTCCTGCAGCTGCTGGGCCAAGCACTCAGGCTTATTGAGAAGAGCTGGTGTGACTCATGCATCTTCAAGAAGTGGAGCACAGGGTGCTTTGCTGAACAGCCAGCCTTAGTACCCACCAGCCCTCTTCTGAGCCACCTCTTTTTGCTGCATTTAATGGAAGCAGATACACCCTTTTCTGCTAAATACTGGGCTTTTCATGGTTGTCTGAATCCAAGCACTGCCTGCTTGTGTCCTTGCCTCAGACAAGAAAATGAAACTCCAGCAGGACCACAGCAGAGTGCCTGTCAAATAAGAACTCTTTCAGCTCTAGTGAAAAAGCTAAAGAGTTTTCATATTTTTAGGAATAACTCCCACTCTTGACTGGAGTGCAGAGGGCTGCTTTCTGTGTCAGTGTATACTGTGAGAGCACCAAGAAGTTCCTGAGGTTAAACTCATCTGCAACAGCTGAGGATATGATCTGTGTATAAGGAAATAAGACAGACTGGGGAGGAACGTAGCCAAGCAGATTCTCCCTTGCCTTACTGCTTGTTCAGCTTGATGGGAGTGGAAAACAGTATCCTCCTGAGCAACTCAAACTCATTAAACCTTTCTTCATATCTGGAATACACAGCATAAAAGTGAGTCTCTTCGAAGTTTAGGTCTCTAACAAAAAACTTGAAGCAGATTCTCTCTAAACTGCCTCCTGCAGCTCTCCCTTCACTACACGGGGAGATGGGGCTGTATAATTAGGCTTCAGATGTTTAATTTAGACAACTGAGTTAGAAACCCAGATTAGATGACAGGAACATTCTCTTACACTCCTCATCTTGGATGCTTCTAGTCACACTGGAGTAAGATGCCTGGAAGAGTGAGTGTGAACACCCTATGATTTGTCAAGCAAAACTGGATGACTTTCTAAGAATGTTGTATAGAGTGACCTAAAAGCCTCTCAAATTAACCAGGTGGAAGATACCATCATAGGCTGAATTCCCCCTAATATCTGTCAGAGAATATTTTTATGCATTTCAGGAAGATCACTTTTATATGTACAAAGAGCATTTGAAAAACCTGAACATTGCAAGATCTCAAGAGCTGGTTTTTCTCTGTCTAATATCCAAATATACAGCTGTGTGAAGGCTGCAAAATAGTTCCTTTCAATAATTTTGTGGAGTGTTTATAAGAAATTGGCTCAGCCTCATGGGACTATCTCCTGTGTTTTTCTCCTGAGAACATCTGAGCTCTCAGGACAAAAATTTCAGGGCCAGCCATGTTTCCAAGGCACATACACAAGGAAACATGGACACTAGCATTGCAATTTCACAAGCCAAGGCTGTCTGCCAGAAATACTTGTGCCTTCATCCAACCAGGGAAAAGAAACAAATGCTATGTCATTCCTTCAACAAAGTCAATGGTGGAGCCCAAACAGGAAATGCAGACTAATCCCTTCAGACACTGAAACTGGAACTGCTCCTGACAGTACGGAGCACACACCTGATTTCTGCATCCTCCTGGTGTAAGTCACCCATTGGAATGATATGTTTGGACATCAAGTGATGCAGCAGGTACTCAGCATGCAGAGGGATAAGTATTGCAGCAAACCCAACTGCTGCAGCTCTCACTGGAAGATCCAGTGAGTTCAGGCTTTTTAAAAATACTTTTGCACATTGAAATTTGAGTGCACCCCAGAACTATTTTCAGAAATAGGTAACAGTGTGCACAATCTCAAACATAAAAATGAGAGAGTAAATCCCTGAAAGGAGCCAATCCTCACTTTGACAGATAGTTAATTATTTGTGCAATTCTTAATAGAAAATTATTATAGCACTTTGCCTGTTCAACACCAACAGGAAAGCTGCTTATACCCGAGATCCCTGTGAATGTATTTTCAGACTTATTTGTAGCCCTACCATAATCCCTTGCCAGAGAGCTGCACAGCCCCATAGCCACTAGCAGGCACTCTTAGAACAATGCTCCCAACCCCAACTCCTTAAACTTGGGCAAAGTGGGAGCTGCATCTTGCAGGGTGTAAGGCTCAGAGTCAGCCCTTGCACAATCACATAGCAACAGACCCAGGAACAGCGCCTCATTACCAGCCTTGTCTGACAATCAAGTCTTTAATGAGAACAAAGGTTGACAGTGATTAATCATTAAGACATTTCTTGTTCCTTGCTGCACGTGTTGAAGGCAGCCTCCTGCAGAGGCAGTCTGGCAGATTTCCTGTCTGCTCTATACCAGGCCCATGTCCGGACACACAGCGATGTCTTTTCCCAAAGCCAAGCACACAGATGAATGTCTTGTCTCCATTTCTGAGCACGGCAAATTCGGAATGCATGTGCATTCTGCAAAAATAATAAACCCTCAGCTGTAAATTTCCTTGCTGTATATTCAGGCAAAATGACCTAAAGGAGATTTGTTCATGTCAGAATTTTTCCCAGAGACATCAAGGATGGATTATTAGTGTTTTACCATGAGCACCATGATGAACTTTTAATGTCATCTTCTGGCATACTGTATATATGAAGGTGTCCATTTTAGAAATATTTTGTTTATTTGTAATGAAAGTAACATGCACTTGTTGAAAGTTCAACAGAGGAGGTTATTATGAAATGTCTGCATCAGAAGAGGAATGTTGGCTCCATCGAAGTCAATGGCAAAACTCCAGCTGACTTCAACGGGACTAGAATTTCCTCCCAGATCTCCATCCAGCCACAGGGGCACAGTGGCACTCTTGGCTTGCAGTGACCTCATCTTACACTTTTTGGACAAAATACCTGGTTCAGGGAGACCAGTAGAGAGCCTCCATTCATGTACTTGTGCAAAGACTATCCTGCGCTCTGTATGGAGCTCTGTTTTTAAATGCCTCTTGATCTCTTATTCTGAAATAAGTTTGCCAATAAGCACGAATGATGAAGACTCCTATCTGGTTTTGGACAAAACCAAACACATAATGATTTGTTCTACTTCAGCATTACAATTTGCAATGGCTGCAATATGCAATATCTACACTACAACAAGCCAAGACCTTTAGTTTATCATCACACAATTGCAGGAAACCAAATGAGGGAGATTTAAGAAACTGCCCCTCCTCCAGCTGGTGTGAGGGGACCTGTTTTGCCTAGTACTAAAGGACAAGGTACGTGCATACTTGCAGCCTCTGTGCTTCCACTAAGGAGTGGTAATTTCCAGCTGAGGCAGTGAAAACTTCCTAAACTGGTTGAATCAGACACTTGTGATTATCTGTCTGTATCTTTACCATGAGTGTATATTACCTGTTTATATGTATACCTTATTCATCTAATAAATGTTCTTGTCTCACTGCCATATGTTTATTATCATTCACAAAAATTATCTAGCCTGAGGTTGATGCAGAAAATTTCAGCCCACTTAGAAAAGCCATGATCAATCGAAACAAGAGCCTTGCAAGGGGAAGTGCTGTGTAAATTCAGCAATAGGTGACTCTCTCATACATACATGTTTATATTTCAACGTTCTGTTTACAAAGCAGCACTAAGAAAGACATGCACTATATGTAGCAGACTTATGTATAGTGTATCTTTTTTGGCATCTTGCCTTATCCTCATGTTTCCCCTTGGCAGTGACTCTGACAGTCACAATAAACCAAGGGGTATGTGGGCACCGTACAGGGAGGCATGCTCCAGAGGTTGCTGTGGAGACCCGGGCTGCTGGGATTCCATAGAGCCAAGTGAATGAGGTATATCATATATGATTCACCCTCCCTATTAATTGTCTGTAGTTTAAACAAATTTGTGTCACTTCTAATTAACAAGCACAAAAAAAAGAAAAAGAAGAAAATGATGATATAATATGGAAATTCTCCTCAAGTAATAAAAAAAGCAAAGCAAATACCATAAATGCCAATTTTTCTGCAGGAGAAAGGAGCAGGCAACCTGAACAAAATATTTAATGAAGAAGGAAAAAAAAATTAAACATGCAGAGCAATACCAACAAGAGAAAAACCACCTCACTGGGGCCAAACACTTCAATTCAAATGAGCACAACATGGGTGACATGACTGTCACACACATACTAAGATCAAAGCTCTCCTGCTGAGAATACACAGCAAGAACATGAGCATCCTTGAACTGGAGCCTCCTGGGATCAGCCTTCTAACACCAACAGCTCTGAACACTGATGGCAGACAATGGCCAGCACTGAAAAGCAATGTGTGAAAAATGGCCCTGACCTGCGTCTCCCTGCACTGATTGAAGCTGCAGAAGGGACCTGCCTCAGGTGGAACGGGATCTCTTTGCTCCCAGTTACCTGTCCCAGGGCAATGGCTGGTGCTAACCAAAACCAGCATCTGGGGCTGGTAGCCAAGTGTCACTGGGCACAGAAGCAGGGAGTGGGATGAAACCAAATGGTTTCCAACTGGGACAGCCCATGGCACTGGTACAAGTGCACAATGCATGGTTCAACGGAGCAGCTTTGGCTGCCCATCTCTGGAATTTTAAATGAGTCCTTATCACACAACCCCAACTGTGGTCTTCCCTCTCCTTCCTTTATAACAATCACTGTCTTTGTTATTAAACAACTTAATTTGATGGGAGTTAATTTGCAGGAATTGACATAAACCTAAGATCCTGTCATCCCCTCACACTGTCTTGATGAGTGTGATAAAATGGTGCCAGTGGCTGCAGCACCCTGAGGGTTTGACAAATCTACCTATCCCTCATCTCTCTGTGCCAACAGCAGTTTCATTAAAATACTAGGTTTCCTAAAAAGCTCTCCTGGGATTTGACAAATTTTTCGTTACAATGTCAAGATGTAGGAAGCAGTGTGGCTTTCTCAGGTATCCCAGCAGTTGCAAATACTTCTCTGAGTCAGGCAAAGAGTAAAGTCAGGACCCTGAATTTTAGGAAAGCAAAACTGCAGCCATTTAAAGGGTTAGTCAATAGGACCCCATGATAAACTGCCCTCAGGAACAAGGGAGCACAAGAGAGCTGGCAGATCTTTAAGAAGGCTTTCCATATAGTACAAGAGCTCTCAATCCCCAGATGTAAGAAATCAGGAAAGGGAGGCAAGAGACCAACATGGACGAATCAGGATCTGCTGGTCAAATTAAAGGGCAGGAAAGAATGGCACAGGTAGTGGAAGCAAGAACAGGGATCCCAGGAAAAGTACAGGAATGATTCCCAGCAGTGCATGGATGGGTTCAGGAAGGCCAATGTGGCTGGAGCTGAACTTGGCAAGGGATGCAGAGTAACAAGAAGGGCTTGTACAGCTATGTCAGCCAAAAAAGGGAAGATAAGGAAATCTTTACCCCCTCAATGAACATGACCAGCAAAGTGGTAAGAATGGATTATGAGATACTCAACAACCTTTTGCCTCAATCTTAGCTGGCAATCTCCATTCCCACTTCTAGTTTTAAACTAAAAGAGTGCAGATTCAATCTAGATATGGTGAAGACATTTTTTTATGAGATTGGTGAATCACTGGAACAGGTTCCCCAGGGAAGCTGTGAATGCCCCAGCTTCATGTTAACCATCAGGTTGGGTGGGGCTCTGAGCAACCAGATCTAGTGGAAGGTGTCCCTGCCCATTGCAGGGGAGTTGGACTAGATGATCTTTAAAGATGCCTTCCAACTCAAACAATTTTATGGTACTAAGACTCTTTTTCTTGGAGAGGTAACAGAACTAGACAGAAATCCTCCACTTCTGCATTCAGCCCTGCAGAGTTTAGCTCTTTGCCTGGCCAGGAACCCCATCATGGGAATTGATCTGCTGCCTCTTTGCCCCTCTGCTAGCATCACCAGGCATGGTGGCTACCTACTGCAGGAGTAAAAGGTTATTTCAAAGGTGACATAGGGCCACTAATGCTGTAGAATGGCACAGGTCCTTCAAGGAGCACCTGGCATCCCACTGAGCTCACAAAAAAGTGCAACAGTACTTGTATGTAGTGAGTTGTTTATTGTGTTATTTATCTCCAACCTTAAAAAAGCTGGAATGGAGCCAGCGAGAGAGGTCAGAATAGCTCGATCCACCAGGGACCAGTCCTGCCTTGAACAGCATGCCTGGGAGGAATTATCTTAGAAAAGTCTTCCTTAAATCAGATGAAGTAAAAAGTGAATTATACTTCTGGCATTTCTTTAAGCTATTTACTGCCCAAATCTTGCAGCGTGGGAAAGAATAACAGACTATCCAGAGCCTGCCGTATGCCAGCTATCAGATAACTCCGGAGAATGGGAAGGTTGGTGCCAACAAAAACTTTCTTGGATGACTTCTGCTCATTTCGTATTATTCTTGTGCAAGAGTAGTAAAAACCTGTTTTGCATCCCTGTTTTTAAATAGACTTACTCTCTTATGAAAAAGAACAGGTGGACAGGGTATCACTGTCCTGTTTTCTTTCTCTGAGCAAGGGAAAGCACAAATGCAATTGCCTTTGCCAAATCACTCTCATATTTTGCTGTGGTATTTCCTACATTTGGGATATGGCAAAGGTAAATAAATACCCCACAGAGCAAGGCATAGGGGGCTCTGGATAGCCTTTTATATTCACACTGTCTGCCCTGCCAGACAAACCCTGGGCTTTGCTGAGGGGGACACCGTGCTGTCTTCTGGCAATGCTTTGAAGAGACATTGGGGGAGATGTAAGTTCTGCCCTCATCTTCACATGGTTGGTCTCAGCTACCCTATTTAAATAAACATATAAACTAAGAAAAGACTCTGTTTATTGGTATCAGGCCTTTTAGGGGCCAGGGTGTATCCTTCTCACTGTCTGTTGGCAGAGCTGAGGTGATAAAAAGTACAGTAAGGAGCTTTCACTGGCATCTGCAATGCCCATTGAGCTGTGTTGGACCAGACAGCTCAGATAAAACAGTGAAATAGAAACACCCAGCTGACCACTTAACTGGGCTTACAAGGAGAGAAAGCAAAAGGAGAAACCAGCTGAACTAAATGAACTACATGAGTTGTACTACATTCTGCAAATAGTTGGTTAGACACCACAGAGGTAAAAAAAAAAAAAAGGAATTGGCTTGGTTTGATTTGAATTCCCTGTAGAGGTCATCCCTTTGCAGTCCTGGCAGTTGGACAACAATAGAGGGCAAGGGAGAAGCGCTCATTTATTGCAAGCTTGGATTATTTTGGATTTTAGATATTCTAAACCTGCATATTTGCTCTACAGCAAAACCATCTTAATCTGTGACATCCTTTTCCTATCCTAAAAAGCAAAAGTTGGATTCATTCTTGGGCCATAGACAACACATGTCTCCCTTAACTTAAAAATAAGGTTTAAATGGGACTTACTTGGCTCACTGGTTTGTACTCTCTGGCACAGAAAAACATTTTATCCAATGACTGCTTTGCAGGCTATTCCTGCAAGTGACTTCCCTTCAGGCTATTCCCTGTGGGTCACACAAAAGTTTCTGATAAGTTTTTAGAACTCACAGGCAGGAGAAGCCTACCAGGACACTATGTGGAGTCAAACAATAGAAGGAGACTCTGACACAGAAGACTTCACATACCTTTGTTAATTAGGAGAAGGGCAAAAATCTTTAGATGGGTTTTTGAATCCAAGCCATGGATTCAGAATATTCAAAATATCATGACAGAAGTTTGATACTGAATAGCAAGGAGTTGTGATATGACATTTGTGGGGTTTGACACCAAAATTCTTGATAAATTTTACTGAGGTTAGTAGGGGTCTTGATAAAACATCTCTAAAATACTGTGTCCCTCTTGTTATTACAAATCTAGAAGTTTTGGAAAATAATGAGAAATTTAACCAACAACATAAAGTACCTCAAATGGGTGTTGAAATATGTATGATTATGTAAATTAGATTGCTTGAGTTAGAAAGGGCAGATTTACACAGTAGTTGGTTGGTGGGTTAAAGAACTCTTTCCACATACATCTTGTTCTCCAGACAAAAGAGGTGTCAAATTCAGGGAATAACCCCTTACTAGCAAGGTCTTGCTCTGTAAAAATGCTTCCTTGATTTTTAATAATGTTAGTTATGCCTCTTGATTTCTGCCCCGCTTCTCTGTAATATTTTTTGTGTGACTAATCAGAGTTGAATCTTACAAAAATAAAGTGATAATTAAGCTTTATCTAATCTCAATCTAATCTGACAGCAGCAACCCCCATCTGCTGCTCTGCTGTGCACTCCTATTTGGACCACCTACTATACATGGATAATTAGGTGTCGCAACTACTATGGCATCTGAATTCAGGAGAGTGCTGAGTGATTCCGACAGCCATCTTTACAGTGGGCCCACCAGTCCTTGCTTTCCCAGACATGCAGTGGACAGGATTTACTGTATTATCCCATCTAGGATAATTTACTGTATTATCCCACCTAGAAAAAGGTTTGTTTCATGCCATCAGAAAGTTCGGTACCAAATCCAGTCACCAGGGCTCTCCCAGCTGTTCATGGAGTGAAGGCAAATTGTTGTCTCCAGAGGGTTACTGGCCAAGTCTGGCCTCTGAAATGAATGGGATGAGTCTGGAGGTGCCTCTCTTCTCCTGCTGACTGGAGGAGTGTGGGGGGCTAATTTTGGGCATACACTGAAATGAGACAATTTTCATCTGATGGCAAGAAATCTGACTAAGAAAGTACACGGGCACCAAGTCTGTAGTAACAGAGTGAGGATCCAAATGCAAATGCATTGGAAAGATCCCACTGGGCTTTGGATATAGGCTCTGTCATACAGACAAGTTAATAAGTGTGGGACATGGAGAGCAACGTGCAGAGAAGTACAAATCCAAACACCCTCATGGTTAGACATATTTACTTCTGGCCTGCACCTCTCAAATCCTCTGGGGGAATTACTCCAACCAGTGCTCACCTTGTACACACAGTCATTTTGCAAGGATAAGGGATGATTTAATGTATTCTCTCTTGCTCAAATCAGTTATCTAGTCTTTGTCCACACACACTGCATGACCTGATTCTCCTCTCTGAGATAAGTCTTCCTAAGCTGCTAAAAGCTTGTCGGAAAAGCCAGCTCAGAGGTCAAGTGAGCAGGATTTCATCATTTCACTGGATATCTTTAAGGAGAAAATGAAAACTTTGTGTTACACTGCTAGTCTGACAGCATTAGACACAAGCTGGATCCAATGAAATCTTGCAATGCTTACTCCACTGGTGGAAAGCACAACTGCTTGAAATACCAGTGGTTCCCTAGCCAGGGCAGCTATCAGTTTAAATAAATAAAAACAAAAAAAAAAAAGGAAAAGAAACATTAAATTAATCATAAGGGTCAGGCAGACACCTTGTAAGTAAAGGTCCCAGACAGCCAATAAAAGGACTTTGCCTTTTCTTTGCTCCATGAACTTGGACAGAAGTTCTCTGCTGAAATTAGGGGCAAAACTCCCAGCAGCTTAAGTGGGGCCATGGGCTCCCCAAGAGTTTGCACAGCTCTGCATGCAGAAGGATATCTGGCTTCTGCAAAGAGCAGACGTTTAAAGGCATGGCATACTGAAAATCTGTGGCATAAATGGCACAATGGATACACAGATAAGCAGACAGCAGCTGATCTATTCCTTCCTAACAAAGAAGGACAGCCCTCTTTACAGCTAAGAGACCTATCAGCATCTTTGATATCATTGTTCTTGGGGGAACTGCTGAATAAAGGGTCTCTGTCTTTTTGAGCATAATTACAACTGATTTTTTTTTCCCTGATAAAGAATGTAGTCATTGAGCCATAATGGCATTATTTGATGACTTAAATTCATCCTCTAATCCCTCCAAAATGGTATAAATTATTGAACAAGTCACTCAACCCTATAAAAGCACTTTAAAAACATTTTGTTCAGCACGATAATGATCAGACAGAATGTAGCAAGAGTTACAGTAAATTAGACTCATGCTCCAAGCTGGCTGCCACTCAATATACTCATAGCTAAATTCTCACCTACTGAGTAAGACACTCTGTCACGGATAAATTAAGACATAGTCAGTTCTAAAGTGTGTTGGCAAGGACCCTTAGTTCCTTCCCATTTTTTACAGAGAACATCCATGTGATTTCTGGAGGTACTATCAGAGAGCTACACAATGTTATGCCTTGGAGAGATGCTGCAGTGCCACTGAGCAAGCTCAGAAACAAGGAAAATTAGTTTGGGTAGAGATAATGTTCCCAGAACACCATTTCCAGCATGTAGATTAGCTTCTCAGGCTCTGCCTGAGTTTCTCTGCTGCCAGCCTCAAGTGATGCCACAAGTTAACCCTAAGGTGCCTGGAGGTGAACCTCCCTGCTTAGCAAACCACACCCACCAGCATCAGAGCCACTCCTGCAGTGTTACTGTGCTGTGAGTGAGCAGATCTACCCCAAATCCAAGACCAACACTAATGAAAGCCTTGCTGTGCAAGGCTGTGAAAGGCTGATCATGTCTCACCCTGCCACTTGCCCCTACATGGCAACCAGGATGCCCCAGTACAGCGAGGCCTCTCAGTGTCCTGGTACTGGGATAACAAAGTGGGATCCTCACCTCCACTGGTGTCCCTCAAGATCATATCCCATTGGTGACCACAGAAACTGCAAATAAGACACCTGAAACACTCAGCTGAGGACGTGGTTTGACAGTGCTTGTGATCATCCAAAATTTGTTAGTTTTTACTAGTAATATCAGTGTGACAAAACAGTTATTCAACATGCTCCTTAACTCTGCTTGAGTGTTATCACTGACAGTGACAAATAATGCATACCAATAATTACAACAACAGTGCTGTAAATTCTGCATTTCTCTCAATTACTGGTAGGTAGCTGGCAATTTTACAAAACTGAATTGCCTTCACTAAGCATCAGAATGTGATTCCCTGTACTCCTGTCTAGGAGAGGTGCTACAATCCTTAAATTTGGCACAGTCATGGACTAGCAGATACTTTTGAACCATGTCCATTTTGAGGAATTTGACCTATCTTACAAAACACAGTCTAGGTTTGTTCCTTTGCTGGAATGGAGAGCCAGTGTGCTTGAGAGCCAAGCTAAAGCACTGATTCTGCCCAGTTGCCAATGGATTCTGGGAAATTCCTGCCCACAAGCTAAACTTCATCTTGTTTCTCTTCATTGTGACTGGTGCCTCAGCAGAAACCCTGGTCTGACCTACTCTGCTGCCCTCAATTCTGTGCAAAAATCAGTGATACATCCACAACACAGCAAGATCTAGTACAAGTTTCCCCATATGAGTAATAGTGGGTTGCAACAGCTTTCTCCTATCCCAGATTCTATTCTATTCTATTCTATTCTATTCTATTCTATTCTATTCTATTCTATTCTATTCTATTCTATTCAAATAAGCATAAGAGCTAGCAACCAGCTCCAATTACCTGAGTATCCTGTTTCCAACAGCAACTGGTAATAAATACCTGGAAACAGAGGGCAGATAGAGTGCTTCTCCCCCTCATATAACTTCTTCATGTCAATCACACCTGCATGCCCTCATCAGGCTCTCCCAGATTTCTCTTGATCACCCTTGCTGCCTTTCTCTCATCCTCTTCTAGAGAGAACAGAACTGCACTGTAGCAGTCAAAATGGGAGTGAATTGTGAATCATGGGTTGAAACACTGGGGTAATGATGTTTTGTAGTCTGCTTTCTAGTCCCTTGCCAATATTTTGTACCTGCTATTTGCCTTTTCACTAACTGTTGACCTGATATTTTCAGAGAACTACTCATAACAACCCAATATATCTCTGAGCAGTGGCAGTTAAGTCAGAGCTCATGACTGTGTACATAGACACAGGATTGTTTCCTTTAATCATATCTGTTACTCTGTATTTCTAGAAATTAGGCATTTTATAGTAATTTATTTGACAGTAACCCTTTTCTTTTTTTTTT
>VZRH01002633.1:184420-202236 GCA_013397555.1 Urocynchramus pylzowi | reverse complement strand
TTTTTTTTTTTTGCAGCTGACTTTTAGTTTTACACTGAGTAATTTCTCCTATGAGCAAATTTTTCACTCTGTTACCCCTTTTAATAGATGTATTTCTCTATTACACATCAAAGATCTTGGCTTTAATCCCAATAATAAAACTCCTTTATTAAGAACCTGACCATTTATTCACACAGTTTTTTTCCCTAACTTGATTTGACTGTCTCTTAGCCCATTGATAGTCTGAACTTTGTTAGATAAGAGTCTCCACATTTCCATATTTATACAGCAACCAAATGGGAATGGAAGTTCCTTTTAAGCAAGATGGGGAGCAGAAAACAGGTGTATGCTAAAACAGACCCCAAAATCACCCACACCGACTCTTCAAACTAACATTCCTGTCTGTACACTCTCTAACCAGCCAGCAGACCACATCCAAAACACAGGGAAAAGACCCAAGGATCCCAACATCCTATATTCTGGTACTTAGAAATGCCAAAACAATCCTACACCAGCTGGAATGGTCCTGCAGGGACCTACTGGCTCTGTCCAAGCTCCTTCTTGAGTGACCCTGCCCATGAACCGGCCCTGTGCGTACACAACCACGGAAAGTATAAAGCTGGTTATGCTGGCTTTCGGCCTTCTTGGGGATGCCTGTGCTTGAAAATTCTCAGTTGCCCTTTGAGGACAAATGTCCATAGCTTTCATAGGATTGGAGCAAGACATTTAATACTCTCTCTCTCCTCATCTTCCACTTGGAAGCCAACATGTAAGGCAGTGACACAATGGACACAATCCTAATGTTCGTATCTTGGGGAGAAACAAAGCTATCACACTTGAATTATTACCTTAAGGCTTAGGTTAATACCTTAAGGTTCCTTATTATCACAGACATGTTTTAGAAAGAGAGGAAAATAAAAGGATCATAGAGAAATTCCTGTCATCATGACCTTTCCTGCAATCTTCTGGGGACCAAACCAAGCATACATCTGGTATCTGTGCAGAGAAGACATGGACTGGAGACTGAAGCAGGGTCATTTTCATAAACTCTGAAAAGGTAAAGACTGACATAGGCTTTTTTCCCCTCTGTAGCTATATCAGGCTGGAGCATCATTACATTCAGAGGAAGAGGTAAAAAAGGGGTTACAGATTTATAGGAGAAATGGAAAAATCTGGAAGGTATGCTTCTGCCTCTAGTAGAAAAAATCTTTTTTTCTACAAGAGGCAGAAGCTTGCCTTCCAAGAGAGCATTCAGTGATAATAGTAGAAGTGAAAACTTCTTGATTTGCTTTCTATGACCTCCATGAGCTTTTCCTCAAAAGACAGAGTTCCATATTTCAAGGCCATCACAAGACCCGGCATTGCTGTACCAGAGGGCAAGGTCAACCTAGCAAACACCTGTGCCAGACATTCCCAGCATGGAAGTGTGCAGGACCTTTTTACTGGTTGCCAGACAGCTCATTTAGGAAGATTTGCTAAAAGGCCCCATCAAATCCTGTAATCAGGAATGCAAGGTATGAGAACTATACTTTTCCGTGGCTTTTCCTGAAGTTGTGCTGCCCGTAGCTTGTGTTTTGACCTGGCAAGGAATAAGCTTTCTTTTCATAATTTCTCTGATATTTTGAGATTCCCATCAGTAATGCTGGGAGAACAAAGTGTGAATCATATGAAGCAAGAATGGAAAACTGGCTGAGCATCCCCTGGAGAAGACAGAAGTCATCTGATCCACTGTGCTCACCCTTGCTTTCCATCACCCACCTGCTATCCCCTCCCCATTTCTCTCTTGCTCTACCCTGTTGAGTTTTGAACATTCTTCACATTTAGATGGAAGAGGATTTGTTCAGTGGGGTATTCCCTGAAAACTAGCCTTTGCTTAAGTCCTCTGTGCAACAGCAGCACTCCCCCCTTTCTGTAATGACTCAGATGAGTAGGCCCAGTGACTCAGTGGCTTGGAGAGCTTAAATACCAAGGGACTATTGACAATAGCCTTCCCTAGCTTGAGTAAGGATTACAAATCTCAGTGATTTGGGATTGAAAGATTCCCTCAGCACCCTTATGCCTCTTTAAGTTGTTTGTACCCTCCCTCCCTTGTCTTGCAAAGCCATAATCAGGTAGTACACCAATAAAAACAGTGAAAATAAAAACTTTCTAATTTCCTGTGGCTCTTTAGGCATCACTTTGGGATCCTCAGGGAAGTAAGTTAGCATGAAGAGATCGATGTTATCCCACAGTTTCTGACCTCACAAAACTCAGAAGTGTTTTAGCATTTTCTAAAACTGCAACTCCTCAGTCTGTTTTCTCTAAGAAAAGAGAATATATGCTCCTAAAATTGTTGCCATATTTCTACTAAAATGCAAAGGACTGAATTGCCATAAAACCCCTGGACTAACCATCAATGGAAGTCTGAAAGCTGCAGATGAGTGCAGCATGCCCATGTCTCCATGCCAGGTTCTCCCTCCTGCCCACCACAATGAATGCACATGGCAGCATTAGGCTGCACTAACAGAGAAAAACGGATATCCAGGAGGTGGAAAAGCACATAATGGGAAACGAGAGACTGAGCAAAAAGAGACAGGTTGCTAAATAGACCAAAACCAAAAAATTGGAAAGAATTACTATTGATTTCCCTAATGTCCCTGTCCATATACACATGGGAAGCACCCAGAACTACAGTGACCGAAATAAAGATGCTATACAGATAAATACATGTTTACATGCTTGTTGTGATGTAGATTAACAATAAGGAGAAGAGGGGATCAAAACATTCTCTAATAATCACACTCTTAAAAGATTACATTAAGCTCTGATACACTGTTGATACATTCAGGCAGGAAGAAAAGATTATTTAAACTGAATGTGATTTTTACATATGTAAGTAATTTCATTTGTGCACATTTTTGTTCTGCTTTCTTGGGGAAGGAAAATGTGATGCACTTTGAGTGCCTAAAGACTTCGACTTGACATTTATCTCATTTGTTGAAAACAGATCTCTCTGAACTGATTTAATAAAAACTTCTAGAGCCAAGTTTCCTGCTTGGAGCAATTGTTTTAAATAGTGAATGAAGGTATTTCAGTACCCTTCCCCCTTTTTTATTCCAGTCCCACAAAATCCTGGTTTTTTACTTTCAGATGTTGACTCTTTGTTATTTTTAAAAACTATTGAGTTTGACAATGTGATTGTGACTACTTTGTTTTGTCCTAAATGCTGTCTATTCCTTCTCCTGCCAAACTGACAAGCAATGAAATGAAGATGGGAAAGAATTAGCACCAAATTTTGTTGAAGCTTTTTGGCAGTATGTGTGTTCACAGTGAAAGTAAACAAAACATTATTTGTATGTATTTGCAAAAAGCTATCAAGTTTTATGACAATAAGAAGGCAGCTGCTTAACTACTCCCCTGGCATTCCAGACAGGATTTCAAGGCTCTTGGACTGACTCACATGTCACTTAGCACATTTTGTAGAGGGTACCTTATTTTTCACTATGAGGGTGAGGAAGCGTTGCAGCACTGAAAACAGCAATATTGATCACAGGCTCTGAGTACATGCAGAATTCTTCAAACAGCAGCATTTACAGCTTTACTTCTTCTTCTGGCTACTACTATTATTTGAGGTGTAATTGGTATTGTAATAGTTTAATTTAATTACATTAGATGTATTATTGCATTCTGACAAAGAAGTCCTTGAGTGCTTTTGTCTTCTATGGTGTTAAAGCATTGGGACAAGTACAAAGAAAACTTTACAGATATGAAAACTAAATGCAGGAAGCTTTGAATTCCAGTAGTAGTTAAATCTCAAGAGACACAAATTTGTCCTCCCTCTTCTTCCCAGAAATACATTTCCTTTCTCTGAACTGGAACAATTCATTAGTTTCCCAGAGTTCTTCTATCTGGAGCTCACGTGAAATTTATGGTGGCAAGGACAGTGAAAATGATCTTACTTTTCCATCTTCATATTTTTGGAAGAAATCAACCAAACAATGTTTCCTTGTTTTTGAGAGGAGCTGGCAATGATGCTTCTGATAGCACAGATTCCCTCTGCATGAGCAGGTCCATCCCCTCACCTCAAGCAGAGGAGTAGGTGTGCCCCTGCCCAAGGGTGAGGTGCTTCATGGAGTGAGCCCTCATGGAGACCAGCATAAAAGCCCCAGCAAGATGCAAATCCTTCAGTGGCCAGCTTCAGGAGCCAGGTAAGGGAGAATAGATTTGAACTTTCAAGCAAATGAAATATAGGTTATCCAGAGGTCACATTCTTATTCCCTGGCCAACTGGCTGCCTGGTTAGCCACCTATGCACATATCTACCCATCCTCCTCTGTGACTGCCTATTATTTTTCATCACCTTATCTCCCCTAGATCTTTGAGAAATGATCTTTGAAGAACTTGAACCATACAAGTCTCTAATGATTCATGGTCTTGCAAGTCATTACCAAGTCCCTGACTGGCTTCCTTGTAGGTGCCCTTCAAATATGGGAAGGAATCCCCATCAATATGTGCATTCCTCCATTCCTATGGCAAAATGATATAGATATCTTTGTTACTGTCAGCTCATCCAACTCCAGTTTACAGAGAACTTCTCTTTAATGACTGCAGCCCAATGACTCTTATTTAGATGGGCCCCCATGTGTGTTCTGCTTGTTTTCTTTTTCTTTTTTAATCATCTGGCATAGCCCCAGATACTTCCTGATAAATCATATCTAATGTCTGTCTTGTGGTTTTCTGATGTGAACAAGAACAACAACAAAATAAAAAATCAAAGTGGTAAAAAGCAATATTAAAAACACATTTAGTGCAATCATGCACTGGGGAGAAATGAAAAAAGCACTAAACTCTACCTTCTTCTCTACAACCACCTTGAAAGTTTGAAAGTTACAGTGAAAACGCAGTGGGTTGCAGAGTGAAGCAGTAATGAGAATCAGAGGATTAAATCAAAAAACAATTAACAGTTTTATTCTTGACATGCTGTTTCCTGCTTTTGGTTTAAATTTATCTTTATCATTCAAGCATTTGCATAACTGCTTAACTAAGGTGTTAGTAGCATTACTCAAGGAAGTTCAACATTTTGCTGGATTAGAGACATGCATTTTTCAGTCCCCAATGATGACAATTATTGTTACCGTGGTTCCTGCTATTAAAAGCTTTCCCTTCCAAAGCTTCTTCAGGCTCATTTCTCTTTCCACATAGTTGAATTTCTAGATTTTTAACCTTCTATTTTCCTTTATACCAACTGCTTCTGATTGCTTTAAATCTTCCTGTTTGACCTCTTTCTCTCTTCCTCCCCCCACATGCTCCTTCCCAGCCTCATACAGCCACAAACAGCAGTGGTGGCTGTGATTCAGCAGCTGCTTGGCCAACAAGGGCTGGACAACCATCCCACCGGGAGGAAAGCAGTCGCTTCAGCGCTCCAAGCTGCAGAGAAAGTGGGAGGTGGGGCTCACCCCGAGCTAGTGGCTAGACATAGAGCATTAATTTAATCTTCCGTGTCATTTGCTCACAGCTGCTTCCAACGCGGCTTTTCCTTCTGACAATGTCCGCACTTCCCAGCAGATGGCATCTCCTCCCAACTTCTACCTGAGCTCACCATGTGCCCAAAGACAGAGCCTGCACCCGTTTTCTTTTGAAATGACCAGTTTTACATTCTATCTGTGCAGGAAACACGGCCAAGGGAAGAGCAAACAGGAATGAATCTACATCGTTACATGTTTGTTTTGCAGCTCAAGATACTTGTGTTTCTCTCAATATTCAGACAATTATGGATTTTTCACCACTGGAGAAGACCCAATGTTTATTTGTAGACCAGCTCTAAAAAGCAACCAAAGAGTGCAAACAGTTTGCATCTATTACAACAGGAACTCTAAAATGGAGTACGATCTTTTACTTGGCAAAGCCAAATGGAAGCCACAATAACAAGGCCAATGAGGCTGATGTACAAGACCTTCTCTTCTTAAGCAGCTGCTGGAAAACTGGAATGGTTGCAACCCTCAACCTTCAGCCAGACACTGCATGAACACATGCAATAGAAGAACACTTCCTTGCCCTTCCCTATGCAGCAGCATAATGTCTTTCCATTTCACATGTGAGGAAAATGTGAGCATGACTGAGTGACACCAAGTCCTTTGTCCCAATGGTTTGGTAAGTTTAGACAGGCAGAATTTGGATAAAGCTTTGACTAGCCCAGCAGCACTGTCACTTCTGCACTGGCACAGCAGCACTGTCACTTCTGCAAATCTGCAGGTCCAGCTCCAAATGCTCCTCAGAGCCCAGTTCCAATTTTGTAGATTGTGAAATAAACAGGGAGGGACAGGTGACAGAAAGCTGAGGAGGAGAGGTTTGGAAGAGGATGGTGGGAGAGGCTTTCAGGAAAAATGTGAAGGATGTACTGATGGAATGCACAGCAAGAAGAATTTAGGACAATACCTCTTCTTGGGATACCATGCTGGCTAAGTCCAGCATGGCATCCCAAGAAGAGATATTGTATTATAAGCTCTATTCTATCTCTTCTTGGCATTGCTTCACTGACCAGTGAAAACCTGAAATGGCTACCAAATGGACAAACAGAAATTATGCTACTGGGTTCATGTGACCACACATGAATTAACTATCCCAACTTAGCTGTGAAACACTGTGGATTTTACACGAACTGTCCAAAGTTCAAAAACATGACTCCAGGTAAACTGAAAGAAGGCAATTATCTGATATCGGGATTTGCATCAATGCCTTGCAAACAGAAAATGAGATAAGCATGAAGAGCAAATGAGCCACTTTCTCAGATCCAACTTTTGACAAGATGGTCCCCCTGAATGCAGTCTGCTGAGAATACCAGTGAGTCACATTCAGAAATGGATTTAAGAAGCAGATAAAACAACAAATACAGAAATTATAGTAAATGAGGAGCTGAATCAAAGACATTTTTTTCCCCTGCATTAAGGTTTAAGAAGCCTGCTCATATGAAATATGATTAGCACTGGCACACTTATTATATTTTTATATTTATTATTGTTAGCAAACTACATCATTTGTGTTCACAATGCTGCAGAGATGGTGATCTTAAGAGTGCTTTCAGCTGCAAGTTGACCTAAGGCTTTTATAATCAGAAGTCTCCTTCTTGGAAAGACAGAGAGAGCCAAGACAGAAATTGAAGATGAAAACTATATGTATCATTTAGTTCAAAATCCTGCAAAAATAAAAGCTGGGTCTTTATAGCATGCTTGTTGATTTTCTGTTCAGTCACATTTCTAGGTAAAAAGTGAGATTTAATAAAAGCTTGAAACAGCCAGAACCTGTTCCTGTTGCAATCACTGATCATTTTTTTTAGTTGAAAGGGGGCAGATAAACTGAAGTTTGGTATTTTTGAAACTACCACCTTGTCATTTAGCTGGCGTGGCAATTTCCTTTAACATTTTGGACATGAATTTCATTCTCAAAGAGAGAGCAGCCCAGTGGCAAGGGCTGCTAATGCATCACGTGCCAGTTTCAAAGCACTCTCATTTAAAGTAGCAGGCTAAAATCCCCAGAATTTTTGGGGAAACTGTCTCAGTGGGAACTTTAAAAACATAAACTAAAATATATTAAACATAACTTAAATTATTATTTTAGCTAAAACGTGGCTTTTTCTCTTTCTTAAATGCCCAGTTTGAATTCTAATTGGTCTCAAATTTCAGATTTCAAGCCAATAGTAAATGGGCAGGAGGACATTCATTTGCTGGGCAATTTTCCCCTCCATAGGCAGTTTTATGCCCCAGGCAAAAGACAGAGGGGAATATTAGAGCACCACAGGACCCTTTTTCATCCCCCAGCAGAACAGCAGGAGGTGGTGACCTGGTGCCTGGGTCTCTGAGAGAAAGGCAGGCTGCAGCAGGGACCTTTGGGAAGAGACATGTCTGGGAGGTTTAACACAGAAGGCTACAGTCCCCAGGACGCTGGGAAACAACCACAGGTTTTCAACAGCCCTTGGTTTGGGCTTTTCTATGACAGTGAGGAGATTCCTGCCCTAGGCTGGCACAAGGTGAGCGGTTCATGCAACAGACGTGGTAGCAGGAGACTCTAAATCCAAGGGATGCCAAGCTCAAGCCAGGGGCTCACATGAGAGCAGTTGCTGAGCAAGAGATGTCAGCCCTGGCTGAACTAAAGTCCTATCTGCTATTTATGCAAACATGTGGGGCTCTCCTTCCTTACTGAGGAAACAACTGAAAGCAGGGTAATACGGAGCTGTGTGGGCTGTGCGTGCGTGGGGGTGTGTGTACTGCTACCCACACAGGTTCAGCATCCACCCCTCACCAAGACAGGGTTGGCAAGGTCTGGAGGGCTCAGGAAGGAAGAAAACCACCAGAATCTCAGTCTCTTTTTCCCCCAGGCGTTGGCTAAAATCCAAAGACACAGGTTCGCCTTCATTCGCAGATGTGGTTGAGACCATGGGGGATTTCAGTCTTGGACAGCTAAGATCCCCTTCTGCCTATTCACTAAGAGTACAGGCTGCTCTGAGAAATGCCTTTGTGCTGGGCTTGTAAGGGGCAGCCTTAATTATTCCCGTTCCTCTTAAATCGTCTCTTTGTGCTACAGGCTCAGTCGTGATGATTTTTCATTTGAGAGGATTGCATCACATCAGACTTGGGGCCATAAATCCCCCAGAACGGGCAAACTAGTGACAGCACTGGCCTGTTTTACAGCAGGAAAGTGTAAAGTTTATTGTCATTTTTAGAAGTGAAATGATTTTAAAGTGACATAATCTTAAAGAGGAAAAAGCCCCACACCACACTAAGAGCAACACTGCAGAAAGTTAATGTCTTCCCCAAACAAAGTGACCAGGTTATGGGAAGGGGTGGGAGTGGGTGGGTTGGTGGAAGTGGCCAGAGATGAATGAAAACAGGAAAGGAGAGTAAACTCTGATGTGGCTGCCATGGCCTGAACACCTTAACCCTTTGTTGTCCCTTTCTGACACTCCCGTGGCTTGGGCTGCCTTGCCTAACAAAATGATCTGAGCCATGAGTGCACTCCATCCATGAGAAAGATAGACAGGCTCATCCCCCCAGGAGCTACATCCTGGAGCACATCCCTCCAAGGCTGTCCCTTTCTTGAGGACTGCCAGCCATGAACACACGGGAGGCCCTGGGATCGTGCTTTATTTTGATGAAACGTTTAGAAAGGACATACGGAGATTTGGTGGGAGGGATAGCAAAGCACAGCCCAAAGATCTGATTTGGCATTGTGCCTGGGTGCAGTGTTTCAGATTTAGAGGGGGAGGATTTTTCCCATGTGCTCTGTACTGGCTTTGCGCTGCTCCTCCGGAGCCAACTGCCCCCACCCCACCCTGAGAGCTTCAAAAGCCCCAGCCTGGGCTTTCAGTTCTCTTGTTGCCCAGCCATGCTGGATGGGAGCACCTCCTCTGCCACATGGGATTTGCTGAGCTACCAAAATGAGGGAGGAGGTGACCCAAGGAAAAGCAGGGGCATAGAGGAAGAGGAACGGGCCCCTGCTCTGCTTTCTCGAGTATTACCTAGGGAAGTTGTGTCCTTGGTTGAAAAAGAATTCAAGGCTCTCTTCTGCTGTGCTAAAAGCTGTGTCTAACACTCAAAGGCCCTTTGTGATCTTAACACCAGAGCAAAGCAGGACTGAACACCTCCAAAGAACATGCTGCCATCCCAAAAACGCTGACAGCAGTCCTGGAGGACAGCACACCAGTCAGTCAGAATAAGCAGAGCAAAGCTGTAGGGTCTTCTGGGAGCCTTGTAGCCCTAAGCATTCCAAGCAATATTTGATGCTAATGATGGTTATCAGAGAGGAGTCTGTACTCTGTGTGTCCACAGAGATAGAACCCAGCATAGAAATATTTCCAAAGCCTGCTCTTGGGGACAGCTGACCACATAACTCCACTGTGCTCCTGCAAATCCAGCTCCTTGCTCAGTGCCCCCCGTTACCTCAGTCAGCAACTTCCCAAAAGCCAGCTTTCCTCATACACCCTGCTTCCAGTCCGTGAGAGTGTCAGTTCAAAAGGGCTCATGAACACAGGTCCCTTCTCCAAGCACATCACCCCGGTGTCTCCAGAGGCTCTGGCGTCTTGTGATCCTAACACAAGTATGTCTGTGTATGTCCTCCCCAGAAGGCCCGACTTCCACACTCAGAGCAAGTGTTTCAGTAAGTTACAAGGGACATTTCTGTTCAGACAAATGCATTTCTGCAGCCAGCTGCAAATCCATCTCACAGTAATGTTTCTATTTCAGTAGGCAAGTCTATTATGTCAGAAACTGTCTAGCCACAATCGTTCAGAACACAAAAGCAATCGCATAATCCCCTTACTCTGTGCGAGATAAGCAAGGCTCCAATAAATGGAACACTTCTTCTCTTGTGGATTTAATCCCCATTTGAGGGTTTTTTTTATTGTTATTATTATCCTTTCTAATCATCCAGGAGTAAGCAAGGATTTCAAATGAAAACTGTGCCTAAAGATTTCTCTCTTTATCTACATGTACATATATGTAACAAATATGCATGAATAATGCATACACATACACTTTTGCCTGTATATATCACTACATTCACTGGTGAGATTCACAAGAACTTCTTTTATTCTGATTCCACAAGCAGGATTCCTTCCCAGCAGAAATATGAAGTGCCGCAGCTTCGTGCCAGTGGTTTCAAGTTGCAGGCTTTAAGCTTTCTCTGACCTTTGTACAGAATTTTAATTCTTTCTTTTCTTCCTTGCATTTCTAGCTCAAGGGTGATGAAGGAGATCTACTGACTCAATAGGGTCCCATCACCCCAAAAAGCAACTGAAAAAAATAAAAGTTGTGAGCTTCATAAGAATTTTCATCAGACAGCAAACTAAGTAATAAAACAAACTTTATGGAAAATAATTCACCAGATTTCTCTTCTGTTTTGACAGCAAAAGGGGAGATCGGTTCTTCTTCTTAAGCAAAAAGACATTTGCAGCCTGGGAAAGAATTCATCTCCTCAGTTCTGTTCATGGGCTTGAACACATCTGGCCCTGTTGGGACTCTGTGTCTGACATTCAGTAGTGAGTTCTGGACTTGCTTGTCCTGGCTGCAGGCTGGGGAGAAGGAAAAAGCAGCTCCATACCATTTCCTTTGGCCTGGAAAGAACTGCTTTCAGGATAAGTAGCAGATTGCTACTTCAAATGAGTAGTGAGGTAGAAGAATAAAAGGTCTGGAGATGAGAGGGTGAATCCAGTTTACAAGAAACCTCTTGGTCATGAATGATTAAGTGAAAAGTTATTCCTTGCTGTACTAATGCCTCAGAATTAATGAAGCATTTAAAGGATACTTAAGACATGATATATATGAAACAGATCTTACTGGGAATGCTTTGTCTTTGGCTCAATCTTCAAAGCCCAAAATAGTTTTGCTTAGACATACATGGCTGGCAGGTAGACCCTGCTCCCTCATCACAGCAAGAATATGAAAGAACAGAAGTAAAAAAACGCAAATCACTGAGAGCTGCAGAGGGCCTGGGACCACTTCTGCTACTAAAAGCAGGAGTGCAAAATGAGGGTAAGAAAAGTCAAGTAGTTTAAGCTATTTCCCATAACTTGGGAAACACACAGAGGCCAGAGAGGGCATGGCAACAGCAGAGCAGTGCCCTACAAGAGCATCTGGTCAGGCCACGGGTAGACAACAGGTAGCAAGAGATCAACTTGCTGCTATTTAAGAAATTATTGTCCCCTCAACTTGATGCCACCTCAATGTTAGTTTTAATGAGGTGACTCTATTTGCCATTCCAAGCAGAGATCCTGGACTCCTGTGGTTGCTAAATACAAGCCAAGAGGTCAGGCTGAAGATGTAAAAGTGCTATTTCAAAATGAGAAAGGCCTTGAAATCTGGTTGAAAAACAACTAAGTTAAAGTTGATGAAGAGCAATCCTTGGAACCATTATGACTTGTCTTGTAGATTTCTGTAGGTAAAAAGTAACATCAATTTTTTTGCCCCAAACAAGTGGTTTTGAGGCTCTTTCCACTAAAGAAATATATGCATGAATAGTTCTAGTTATTCCATACATATGAAATATCACTATATCATGTCACAGTTTACAAATGAGAAAAGAACATGTACCATTTTTAGGCACAGACCTCCATTTACTTTGTCATTGAGTGCACTGAGGACAACACATCTGTGATCTGGCTTGCCTTTATCTGCTTTTACAACGGAAGTGTGAAATAACTTGCAATAATTACTTCAAGTTATACTGTGAACCAAAAAATTCTGATAGTAGTTGGATTATTCTTAGGGGAAAGTTAGCTAAGTGTAAAACTGCTAGCATGAAGATATTAATCACAAGCTACCAGCCTATGTGCACTGATCCATGATTCAGTGATGTCAATGGGAGAGATAAGTGTCTTGCCAGATTTTGGACTGCTACAAAAATAAAAGCGTAGGAGTGAGGTTGCATATTTAGAAAGGGTCAAGCATATTGTTTTCAAATTATCAATGTTTTGTGGAGACACTGATATTTCAGTGGTTTTTTGTGGGGGGTTTTGCTTTAGTACTTTTGGCAGGACTAAATTAAATGCTTACTATTTAAACGCAGAAAAAATGCAGAGAGGAACTTAAAATTCTAGTCTTGATAGAAAGGAATTTTAATTTTATTTCTATTACTTATTCAAATTGCATCTACATTTGATAAGCATTAGAAGAGCTCAGATATCATGGATGCTTATTTTGGTTTGATGATAGAATGAAATTTTTCATTGAAATATGACTTTTAGGAGTAGAGTGAGCATTAGATTTAAATTTGGCAAGTATGAGAGTTTCTTTTTCCTGTGCCAGCAATCTTTACTACAACTAAATAAATTAAATAAATATAATTAGAAAAGGTGCTTAGGACCAAAATAATTGAAGTAACTGTAAGGGTTCCCATTGACTCCAATGGGTTTGTAGGATTATAATGCAGATTTAAGTGCATTTAATTGAATGAATTAAAACCTTTTTGTTAAACTAAATTAAATAACTCACAAGTCAAATCCTGTCCTGCAAAGGGACCTACCTAAAGAGTAGATTTGCCTGAGCTTCACTTCTAACTGATTCTTTAAGGAGCTACTGGAAGCCTCTTCCTTCAAACTGTTAATTCAATGGATGCACAGCATGAGCTCTCCCATCCCTCCCTGCTCCACTGCCAGAGGTCTGGCATTAGCTGAGGAGGAACCATGAGACAATAACAGTGACAGGAAATGATAAATGCTTTTTGTCTCCATCCCTGTTTTTGCCTCAAGGGCAAAACTTTTTATTGCAGCCTGGTGGTTTCACCTCTGCTATGTGCTGGCAGCACACTCAGAGCAACTCCACTGGGAGTGCTTCCTTGTGTGTGTGAGTAAGTGTACATAGCATGCACGTGAAAAGCTCTGCAGAAACTGGAGGGAAAAAAAGACTGCTGGCACCAGTATCCATGCACATGTAATAAACTTACAGAAAGCTGAAATGATGGAAGTAGGAAAATGAGTATAGGAGTATAAAAGGTTCATGCAAAATTGGCACCTACTAGTCCAGCTTAATTCCCTGGTTAAATGAAATCTGTTTTGGTTAGCAACAAATACTAGACACAGATACAACAGTGTGAAATGCATTGCCATAATCCCAGTTTAGCAACCCTGTTGGGTTATATCTTGTTTTCTGACACTGGAAACAGACTGGAGTATTTGGCCCTTAGGCTTTTAATGCAGTTACGGCACATGTAGGAGACTGAACAGGATTTCCTTGGCATGAACTTCCTCAACTGACAAAACAACCAACCAGTTATTTTATCATTAATAAAATCATTTACACAGCCCAAATCCAGCCAGGGAGATTTTCTTGGGAAGGGAGCATAGGGTACCCTCCCACAGCATGTCCCAGCTAGTGATGCCTGGTGTGGTGAATGAACACCTCGCCTTGGGGCAGTAAAACTCCCTGTTTTCTATCTGGCCTCTTGTTGTGCCCCACTGCCTTCCCTTTCAGCTTTATTTCTGTCCCCCAAGACCCCATCTCTGTTCTCTAAAAGGGCTTGGGCTGGCTTAGGGTTTACTAAGGGTCAGACTTGTTCCACAGTTTTCTTTTTCTGAATAGTCTGTTGATCTGTCCATGGGGTTTTTCAGAGCCATGCTTTTGTACAGCATTAGCTGTGAATATGGACACTCAGAGGGCTGGGCTCACATTTTCTTTCCATTGCAAGATCCCTCATTTTTTTCTTCCAGCTGCCAGGAATGTGAACACTACCTGTGGCCTGAAAGTCAGGCTGTGTTCTTCTAGGCTGTGCATCATTACAGCAATAAAAACGTAGTTAACTCTGCTGTTAGTGACCTGAGAGCCAGAGTGTGAGCCACCCAGTCCTCCCTTAGCTGTCAGTGCTATGTGTTGCTAAGAGGAAGGGGAAAAAAAGAGTAAAAACTTGTTTCTGTCAGTGAAATAAGCAGCTATGACTCAATGCACACCAGGGACTGATCAGTTGAGTAAGAAGGTATCTTTTTCATTCCCTTCTTTTCTCTCCATCACCAGTGACACTTGGCCTCAAAATGAGTATCACAATAATGCTACATAGAGCCAAAGGCTTATCTTTGATGTTTTTCCCCAAAAGCTTTAGAAGTTGGAAAGCAAATGGAAATTTAGACAAAACAGACATTAATTTTATTCTCCTGCTCCATTATTTTACCTACTTTTCTCCTCCTATGCTTCTGACAGATCTCAGTATAACTAGAAGGGATGGAGTCACTCCTCCTTCCAGAGGTGACCGTATCATGTTTTGGTAGAGACCTGCTGCCAAGGGCTGCAATTGATTTATGTTTCAACTTCAATATTCCTGTCAGCTTGGATCACAGAACTTTTCTAGCTGAAGGAATCAGTCAATAGTCCAAACCCTTCTCTGAAGGGACTTCAGTGCAGTCCAAACTGGGTGCTTAGGCAGCAGCAAGTAGTCTGTAGCTAACGCCTCTGTAGCAGTTCTCAGTTACATGAACCAATCATTCATCCACCCTTTCAAACTGTATTTACTCAACATCAAACCTGGGATGACAGCCACCAGCAGCTTTCAAAATCAGATTCTCAAAATCCCCCATTTTTGACATTTGGCACTGAAGTCTTTGGAAAAGGTGGAGATGGCAGGTGCATGCTGACTGCTAAAATCAACTTACATGCATCTGACAGACAGCTGTCAAGCGAAGAGCTCTAGAATATCTGACCTCCAGCTTGCCTAAGTAATTTTGTGAAAAAAATGTACTGGCTGAGTTCTCATTTTTGCAACCTTTTAACACACAGCAGCTCTCATGTGGTGCCCCTTCCGTCATGAGCAGCTCTGCCGAGCTGAATCACGCAGGACTCATCCGGTGTGTCGGTCATGTGCCTGAGCCACACGGAGGGAGGGGGCTCGAAGCTGTGACCCAGGTCACAGAGATGGCTCACAGCCCCGACTCAGGCCATGGTGTGGCCTCTGACCAGGCTGCTGGAGGAGGCAAGCACGCAGTGTGGTGCATCCCCAGCAGCACAGCTTCCCTGGGGCTTGTTTTCTGTCCCAGACCCTCTGACCCACTGTGCAGACAGGCCTGGAGGGATCAGAAATCCATCCAAGAAACTCTGCCAGGCATGGGCTCTTCTGAGATATGGCAGAGGCCACCATGGTCCCTGTAATGGAGGTCTGCCTCCAGGAAGGCATGACACAGAAGCTCATGAGACTAGTGAGGATGAAATTTGGGCACCTCTATGACACTGATGAGATGCTGTAGGTGCTGTGACCCAGTGGCCTGCATTGTTCCAGTGAGGAGTCCTGTGGATCTGAGCAGGATTAGGTCCTAGACAGGCATTTGTCAGTTCCACAGCACAGCTTCAGAAGCTGCTCATCACTTCTGGAGATCTGGCTACCACCATGCATGCTGAGGGCTTGGGAAGACTACCTGCACTTTTGCTGACTGACATGGACACATGTTGAGATACCTTCAAATCCCTCTATTGTGTAAAGGAGGGGGTGATACAACCAGGGAATGCCCCAAAGCTCCTTCAGGATGGCAGAAGGACACCCAGGCTTGCCCACAGCAGGATGTTTCTCTTGCAGCAGAGACCCAAGCATTGTCTCCAGTGGAGACGCACTGTATGCTGACAGGAGTCATTCTGATGGCAGCATTACTGCTGCTGAATGACAGAAACTGAGCTGCTAATAGTGCTTGTCTGACAGCAGAGATGTGTTCACCCCAGGGCTTTAGCCAGCTCTGTGACCAGCAAGAAGGAGAGGGAATGGCAGCAACCACCCACTCCTGCAGCTGGGCCTGCTGTGCTGGCCCATGTGGAACTGTGGGGCAGGCCACTGTGTATTTGGATTTCATGGGTTTGGGTTCTTTATTTACCCTGTGGCACTCTCATATCATTCTGGGAGTATCAAAAGCTTTAAAAGGAGGAGTGACTGTGATTTCTACAACTAATTTAATGCCCCTGTACATGGTCACCATGGCAGCATCAGTGAGGATACAGTCGGGCACATTTCTGAGTCATGGCTTTATGTCATGCCACAACACATTTGGATTACCTATGTAAAGTTCTTGGGTTACAGCCACTAACAAGATGAACAAGAACAAATTCTCATCCTCCCTCTTGGGTTATGACAAGGGAAATATGCCTTTTCTTCAGTAAAAAGTGAAATTTCCCACTAGGAAGAGAGGTTTTGTGTGTGTGAGTATTCCACACAGCTTTATTAGCTGTCAACTGTACAAGCTAATCAAACACACCTTAATAACAGACATTATTTTTTAATTGCATGAAAATTATAAATTTGCATGATGAATGAGGAATCATATTGCAAAAGAGACAGAACGTTCAAAACATCCTTTTAGATCTCATCCTGCTCTAACATCTTTTTTCTTGCATCTTCCATGAACCTAAGCTCTTAGATTTCCCCCCAAACACATGGTGACTGGACTGCAAATGGGACCTGGTGCAGCTCCAGCTGGCTTTCTGCCATCTACATCCATGGGAGCAGAAACAGCCCTGTTCGTGACCATGTTTGAACACAAGAGATACACTCTAGTATAATTAGAAAAGATTAACACATCACTCAATCCTACAGGGTCATATAATCATTTAGGACATGGGAATGGTGTCAGTTCCTTATTTAAGGGCCTCAGTTACAGATATGACAAGCTAGCTGTAAAGTAGCAGAAAAAAAAAACCCCACAGTTCAATCTATCTTTCTTTCTGAACCAAAGCTGCCAGCAGGTACCTAAGAAAACATCCACCAGAACATGTGAAGTTCATGTCTGCCAAATCACACTCAGGTCCATGCTTTGACTGTGCGGTTTCATTTCAGTTCTGTGTAAGAACACAGCCCAAATTCCACTTCAACTGCTGCTACAGCAGCGCTAAACTGAAGGCAAAAAAGGATTTTTCCCATATCCTGTAAGCAAGGTAAGGACTGTTTTTTTTCCTCTCCAAAGACAATGTGGTCAGAGGAAATTTTTAGAAGAGCTATACTTTTCTGGCAGATGTACCCTTTCTCCTTCAGATCTCCTAAATCCTGTTTTCAGCATAAAACCAGATGCCCGGGAGCCCACAGATTACTTCTGAGGGTCAAAAGGTAACTAAGGAAAACAAAGTTTCTCTTTGCTGTACTGGGTCAGTGGATTTCCTTGAAATAATGTGGGCTCACCAGCTGGAAGAGGTTGCAGAGCAGTGTGCTGAGCAGCCTGACAGAAAGCTGAATTTCAGTTTTTAAAATTTTATCCCCCCTGAGCATCATCTGCACCACCAGGCTAAATGTTAGTAGAGGTATCTCTTCAGGATGTTCTTCTGCCATGAAATAGGGGAACAGAAATTTCCCTCACTCCTTACAATCCAGCCCATAGAAACTGCTGATGAATCATAAGCAAAGTGGGAGAGGAGA
>VZRH01002633.1:161980-184251 GCA_013397555.1 Urocynchramus pylzowi | reverse complement strand
GGAGAGGAGAGGAGAGGAGAGGAGGAAATGTAATAGTCCGCACTGGATCTGTTATCCATGAGTAAAAGGGCAGTAATAAGGAGAGAAAACTGTTTATCCCTTGCAATTACTAAGTGTACCTTTCATCTTCATCACAAAACTTTGGTAATGAGATTATGCCATTTGGCTGTGAAAAACACCATTTTAGCTCCACTGTATCCTTTCCCCAAGGATTTCTGCAAACATTGCCTCAAACATCAAACATGAGTATTTTAATGAACTGTGTATTCTGCCTTCTCTTAGACTACAGTTCAAAACACAAGTGTTAATGAGTTCTCCTCATTTCTGATAAAATAAAAATAGCTAGGGAAAAAATTATTTTTTGCTGACAGGAGGGTTGAAATGAATTGTGTTTAACAAATCAAACAAAACTAGTTTTATTTTTACTAGTTCTACTGTGTAGCTTGGGGGAAGAAGCTCCGTGCTGCCATCAGTGAAGCCTTCCTGATTTTCCCCTGTAGGGACTGTCCAGTGTGCCATGCCATGCTGTGCTGCCTTGTGTGTGCAGGTTGAACTCTGCCCAGTCACAGCAGCCTGCAAAGTGCAAGTGAGAGTGAGTTTCAGGGTGATTACTTTGGATCTGCACCCAGGTATAAGCGGGAACAACACCCAAACACTGGAAAGAGCAAGCAGCGGTTTGGGGAATATTTGCTGATATGTGAGGGCAGGGATGCCAGGCAGATCTGTCAGCCTCACCTTGTGCCAGGCTTGCTGCATCTGCTGCCAAGGGTGGAGCTGCTCCTCCATCCTTGCAAACAGGCTACCACAAATGCACACTATCATTCCTGCTATCTGCTCTGACTGCTCACAGCAGCTCTCTCCATTCCTTCCACACTAGGATGAAGTCCCACAGGGGAGCTGAGGCATCTCATTTTTGGCAAAGAACCTCATTCCCATAAAAGTAAGCACAGTTTTTACACTGCCATTTAATAACATGGCAACAATCTCATGCATTAGACTCATTTTCTTGCTGCCATGACTTGGGAAATACACACTGCTGCAAAGCAAGCTTCCAAAAAGTGGAGTGGTTTGTCAAACTTGCCTTCTCTGTGACAATGGTTTAAAAAATATTCAAACATATTTTTGCATGCACTATTTAGTGCTATTGCAGACTTTGCACCTTTCTTCAATATACACTACACAATGTCAACCAGCTTAGCTAGAGAGGAAAAATTTCTGGGAAGCAGAAGCGTGTGTGTGCAAAGTTTTGTCCTGGCCAAAGTGCACAGCCAGAAGTGGAAAGAGCTGAAACGGATAAGAACAAACCAAACTGCAGGAGTCTAACTTGGGCTTAAAAGACTGTGCCCACTGACCCCAGGTTTGAAAGCAGTTTGAAAAGCAGCCTGTGAAATCCCAGGCAGATGTGGTTGCATACCCTGTGCTGGCTGCCCAGGTCTTAATTTCTTCTCCACCTTAGCCAGGGGCCAAACTCTCGATACTCCTTTCTGGTTGCTCAGAAGCCAGGACTGTGCTCACAGGCTGGCCCCATGGCTGAGCTCATGCCTCCCTGATGGGACATCCACTTCACCTGCCTCAGCTCTCTAGAGCAGGGTAAGCCTCTTGGCACCTCCTGGGGGACAGACTGACTCATTCCCTGGAGGTCCCTGTCTCTCCTATGACTGCTGAGGCAGTGGCCATTATGAGTGTAAGTGAGAAGCATCATATTTAGGTAAGTAGAGTTCAGTGAGGCAGCTGGGAACCTGAATGATTAGTAGGTAAAATTCTTCCTCCAGGCCTTTTATATCATATTCTCTGAAATGCAGGAAATACCAGAAACCTTCATTTGTGGAGATGAAAAAGCACTGTGTAAAGGTTCTACAGCATCAAACCTTTCAGTCACCATCACAGTGTAGTGACAATTTTTAGTGATTTTTATATGTATGGCATATAAAATTAACAAACATAATTTATTGCCCTCTCACACTGTAGCTGAATGTTTTACACAGAGGACCTATTCATCACTCTCTAACTAGTGCAAACAAACAGGCTTCCACAGTGTTGATTGATGGATATATTGGGTTTCTTTACTGCTGCTGCTGCTCATACTACTCTTGAATTAATAACTTGGAGTTTACTTTGCACATTGTTATGTTATTTTTAAAGAGCATTTGGAACACCTAAAGCCTGATTCTTATTAACACTAAGTCCTTGTTACACCAAAGTGGTCTGAAGATGTAATTAAAGTTTTCTTCTATTAAAAATTCTTTCCTATGGTCATAATGATATAGAGGGGATCTCCACCTGATTCAGAATCAGTGACAAAATTTTTGCTTAAAAACTTGCGATGGCAGGGAGGAATAAATGGTTGTCACTATTTCCCCAGATCACCCTAGTGATCAACAGAAATATTTTGAACATAATGCAAAAAGCAGACATTAGTATTATGGTGGCTTTACATACTCTCCTTAAAGAAGATCCTGCAATAATTAGTTTATAAAAAAAATTTCCTTCATTTCTTACAAGAAACATTTGGAAGCGAGCAAGGCCTTGCCACTATTGCTTTTGGCTTCTCCAGGAAATGCCATTCCAGTTTGGATAAGGTATAAATGGCTGAAAATCACCATTTCCCTTTGGTTGCTTGAGCTCCTTAGGATATTTGTGTCGTCCTGTGAAAGCAGTCATTAAACCTGCCCTGAAGACAGCAGCAGAAAGAGCACATATGGCAGCATGCACATACTTCTGTGGGTGCTGAGCTCTTCTAGAGCTGCCATCTTTGAAAAAGCTTTCCAAGAGCTGCAGCTCCTGAACACATTGCTGTGCCTGCTCCAGAACTGAAAAGCAAACAGTACATCCACCTTCACAAGGTCTGGGGCTGCTGGGCCAAAATGGGCCAGGTCAACTTGAGACCAATCAAGTGAAAAAAAGATACTGCCACAGTGAGGGTCTGTAGGTCAGGTGATTGTAAACTTCTTTGGGGGAGAGATGGCTAAGATGGATTTCCCCCAGACCAGCACCATTTCTGGCATACATTGTATCAGTAGTCTTTTCTGCTGTGATCAAGCAGCCTCATTTGGCTGTGGCTCCAAATGAACTGTGTGTTATAGTGATCACCCTCAGAGGGATTAAGAGATGTTCAAAGATGGACTACAGGAACAGAGCCACTATATGCTGGGAATCTTCCAGATTCTGCCACGTAGGCATTTTGAGCACAGCTTTGCCACTGCATCATACTGTCTAACTGCCCTCCACAAATATTTATTCTAAATTTGCCCAACTCCAGGTTTCAATCCATGCTGACTTTTTGTATCCACAATGTTGGGTAGCAAAGATTCCTACAGAAAGTGCTCCCTGATATTGGGATAAGATGCCTTCCTCCTGCTTGTTTTGCAGCCTGATATCAATAGGTACCTACAACTTTCCTGCTGGTAAACAGTGATTATTTCTTCCCAATTTGTCTTCCCCATGTCACTCATGATCTTTGTCCACATGTCATCTCTCATACTCATTGTCTGAAAAGTCTCAGATTAATTGCAGGAAGATGTTTCTTCCCTGTCATATGCTGCCTGAGATGGACCCACAGGTTGTTTGGGATGCAGGATGTCTATGTATATACATGTGTGTTTGTGTGCACACTTCCCACTTCTACCACACTGACTCCTGCCCTTTACATCACTGTCTTGAACAAAACTGGGGAAGGAATTTGAGGTGAGTACAGGCTTTGTTTCCTTCTCATTCACTACAGGACGTTTCTCACAGGAACTCAGTAACACCCTGAACTGATGGCAAAAAAAAGGCAGACCTGAGTCTGAACAAGGAACAAAAACCTGATTTCCTCCCAATATTTTAGAGCATTGGCTAGGAAATTAGAATATTTAAATGTACCTTTTGTTTTAAACTGGTGCTTATGGAATATAGCAATTATGAACAATATTTTGATTAACATTTCAATAAAGACAGAGTTGCCCTCTTCATCATCACACATGAAAATATATTCACTTTTGTGTAAATACACATATATGAAGTAGTTGAGATGTAAATTCAGAAGTCTTGGTGTGAAATCAATTTCTTCTGTGCTCTACATTTGAACTGTAGCTCTTATCTTGGATCTATTTGTCATTTGTGAAGTGCTAAAGTTCTACTGTAGTGTGCATGAGCTCATTTCTATCATAGACAAATATCAACAGATACAGCCTCCCTCAGCATAGAATGTAAACCTATGAATTTTTAAACTGGTTTAAGCCATACATATTTAAATATTAATGAAATTAAATTCTGACCACTTTGGCTGCTGAAACCTCTAAATCTTTAAAAGAAAGTTTCCTCAAAATACTTTGACATTTGTAGAAATCTTTGCCTGTCTGAAATTATAACAGGGGAGCACTTGGTCAAAATATTTTAATTTGAAAAATTTTTACAAAATCTGCAAAGTTTATGCTAATTCTGGAACCAACCCTATTTTGAAGACTAAAATTAAAGCCATACTTATGCATTTAAATTGATGGCCTTTTTTCACAAATACTGATCTACTTCATCTCTCCTCAACTCAGCCACCTTGTATGAAAACACCTTTTTAGAAGCACCACAAGTCTAGTAAATGCTTTCACTTCATCAGCTGTGTTAGAAAAAAGTGTTGATCTCACCATCTCAAGTTTTAACCTTTAAAGAACAGTTAATAGTTATTCACTCCACAGAAGCTTTATGGATGAATTAGTGTGTAGAAAACAATTAGCATATATTACATAATTTCATTACTTCTGCTATCACTACTATCTCTGTTCCTACTGATATTTGTGCATGTACTCAATTTGGTTTAGTTTTTGCTTGTAGCATTTGCATGGCTAAAATAACACAAAATCTGGGCATTCAGTGTTTTTTTTTTTTTTTTTTTGTTAAGTAACATTTATAGCATAATTCCAGCTTCTGCATTGTTTTGTTGCCACAAGAAGACCAGAGATGTAAGAAACATTTGGGAAAAGCACAATAACGACTATTCCAAATATTTACCCTGGGGGACAGAGAGAGCAAAAGGCACCTTGGAAACGTCATTTGAGAGGACATGGGGCAGCAGCCCTTTGTTTGCTTCTTGCCCTGAGAGTAATACACAATACACTATGTTGTCCAGATCCATAGGCTCAAATGCAAATATCAAGACAAAGTTATCTAATTAGCAGCCTCACAACTGCCTCTGGGTTTTACATGTTGCTTTTGTCAGGGTTGGTTTTGTATAGTAGTCTCCTCTGTTTGAAAGAACATAATGAAGGTGACTAAAATGATTCATTAACATTGTGCCCATTTGAGCAAACAGTCCAAACATTTCTATATTCCTGGGTATCAAGCACAGTGATCTTCACACAAATGTTGAAAGTTCTTTTAGATTTTCAAATGTTTCCACAGCTTGACTTTAATTAACGTTTCACGTGCAAATTTATATACAATTACTGTAACAACTGACTAGCTTTCAATTTGATTTGGATTTTCTTGGAGGAGGAGAGGGAAGATATCCTCACAACAGACTGTATAATTAAATGAATAGTACAAATAAATGCCTGTAAATCTATCTGGTGTCCCTAGCCATGGGACATCTACTCTTCTTCACTTAGAGGTGGTCTCCACAGATCTTCACTTCGTTCCAACAAAGAAAGGGACATATGAGGTGCCAGTCACAGCACTAGTTTGTATTTTGCTGTGAAAGCAGAGGAGTAGAAAAGAATCCCATTTATAAACTGAGTGCCTGGCTATGACATATCTAACATATATTCTAAATTTTATCTTAAAAGCAGATATAAAAAGATTTTTGGCCAACTCTCCTCAGGAAAGCCAAACAATTGGGAATGTGCTGTTAATTTCCAGCCTAAATTTACTTACGGCCAATATCAAAAGTGGTTACTAGGTGCACTGGTCGGAAAACTTGTCAGAAGAAAACCAGAGGTGGATATGTTAAAGCTATATGGTTTTTGGATGAACATTCTCTAGATCTGCATAAATAATTTGGCTATGGATCAGTAAGTCCTACTTTGCAGCTTTAAAAATATAAGGCTTTAATAGAGAGATGAATGTTTCTACCTCCAAAAACCCAATTTCCTTAGTATTTTCAGATGGTGAGTCCAACACTCCAGGTAGCATTTCTGGAGGGTTAAAAGCCTGGGGCCCTGGAGTTTGGCCCACCAAGAAGTGCTTCTGAAAAGGACGGGTGGCCTTGATAGCACTTCAAATACGAAACAAGATTTTGACAACACAGCTGAACTTAGCCCACGAACTAGCTTTCATGTTTACCAAGGAAGCCTGTAATTTGTGGACCAAGAGTTATTTACTTCTCTTAAAAATAAACTCAGCAGTGAGAGCCCTACATGAAGAAGAGAAGATGCCAAAATCAAGGACTGTGGCACACTTGGGTCTCCTGCACAGACCCGCAGGACAGTGCTGCTGCTTTCTCACTGTGTTCAGCAGCCCACATGGCTGTGAGATATTTCTCAATGCTGTTTCAGCTCTTCAGCTCCCCAGAGCTGGGTGCTAAAGAGGAAGAAGGGCTGAAAAGGGACAGTCAGTGGGCTGGAAACACAGGATGAGAGTTGCAGGATTCACAGTAATGATAGGGCTGAGAGGAAGACAGCAAAAGAGCACTTTGCACCCTCCTTGTGCCATGAGGCTGGCATGACACAACAGGCCAAAACGAAAGAGTACCTTTGGCTTTTTTTTTTTTAGGAAGCCCTTGCCAAAGATAAAAAAAAAAGCCAGTTTGTATGCCTTTGCTAGGAATATGTTAGTGAAATAAGTGAGCTGGTCATGTAAACAACTTGTTCAACAAAAAGCAAGCTAAGTGGCAAAAGCCAGGCAGAGTTCAACAGCTAAGCCTGGAAATGAGACACCCAGATTGTTCTGGATTTGCTCTGGTTCAGTTGATGCAGCAGATAAACAGTTAATGCCATTAGTGAACAAATGGCAGTGATCAAAAACCAACAGGAAAAGGCCACCACTTGCCATAATGTGAGCGAAACTATTGCGCTGAACGCCCTCCCTGCTGGGAGGTGGCAACATTAGATAAAAGCAAACGGAAAAAAGAAGTATTTTGGAAAAAACCTCTCCCTGCTCCAAATGCATTTCTTCCTGCTGGAAATTTTTGAAGTCCAGTTATTACTGTTAAGCCAGGTTTGTTCACAGGAAAAACAGAGAATGATGGAACTGAAGAAAGTCTCAATTCTCAGCCTGTGAAGTACTCATAAGTCACTTTAGCGTTCATGGATCCCATGCATAAGAGGCCCATGGAGTCTGTTGTATGCTTAGTATGCTTACTTAGCATGCTGCAGAAAGGGTTAAAAGTGGTCAGTTCATCACTCTCCTGTGTGGTGCCTTGGAAGTTTTCACAACACCAGATGTGTGAAAAAAAAAAGAAGAAAGCAAGCCCAAAGAGCACCAGTAGACATCCTGGTGCCCTGGAAGCAGTTAAATTAACACCCAGCAGGGACAAATTTGCAGCTTTGGGAACAAGCTTAAAGTCAGTCTGTTTTCATTCCTGGAGTGAATTTGCAAGTGTATGACAGTGAAGTACAGCCTGGGAAGGAGCAGGCGGCTTTGGATTAAGGATGGATAGCCAGAATTTGCTCCCACCCTCCCTCCTCCCACTTTGTTTTGCACTTAGGCTGTGAAGCTCCCAATACTTCTGCTAATCCCTCTGTCTTCCCATGTCTTTTACCAGTTCCAGTAGGAAAGAAAAAAGGAATTTTTTTCCCCCATTCTAGCTGAAACCAGACAAGACTGGAGTCACCCCAGCAAAACCTGCTTTAGCTGGGATTGCAGTTAATGGTCCTTCGGAGAAATCTAGTTCTGCAATGGATAAAGTTGGATGCTTTTCTAACTAGAACCAAAGCACTAAATCCTTCAGTAATTCATCACTCAGTTGGAGCCGGGCTGTGGCCCGGCTTGCAACCACTGCAAATTATAGAAAAGACTGGAAAAAGAAAAGTCTGTGAGAGTACATCTAAACCATCTTCACAGAATTACAGAAAGCCCTCACAGTCCCTCTCCTTCTTACAAGTTACATAACAAATTGGATCCACAAAAATACCATCTTTCCTCATTTTCACACCTTGGTTATTGCAAATATTTTGGCATCAGTCAATCACGGGGAACTTTTCAACCAAGGTGGATTATACAGCTTCTTATGAAGGCCTGAGAAGGGCAATCTCTATAATTCTTCCTTGGGTATATCTTTGGCAAGGTAGGAAGAAACTTCAAACCCTGAAAGAGCCTTTGCAGAGAGGTGCCCCAAGCCTGTCAGTAAGAGGTATTTGAACCTTACAAAAATGTTGGCCAGCCCTGATTTGGTGAGGCAATTGGACTACATGATCATTGTAGCTCCCTTCCAACTACACTGTTCTATATTTTCTGTTTTGTTCTGTTCTATAAGTTGGTTATGCAATGGCTACACTTGCAGCTGTAGATGGTGGAGGAGCTGCAGGGTCCCCTGAAGGAAGAAAACCAGACAAAGGGCTGTATTAGTTGCTTCCCAGTGGGGCAAATATGCTGCTTATTCTATCTCCCTGACTGATGGAGACCGACAGGATGAACAGCATAGCCTGAAATGTGCAGTGTGTCCTTTCAGCTGGCAATTTGAAAGGCTCAGGGCTGCATTTCCTGCCCTGTTCTGAAGACTTCCTGCAGACGCTTTGGGAACTACTGGACACAAAGCCCTTATGCTCCTTCACTTATTCCTGGCATAGGATACAGAAACAGTTCTTAAGTGTTACCACTCTTCCACTTATCCATTGCAAAGACTGTAGGTTCTTGTCCCCTGTGTCAGTAGCTCCTATTCTGCTCCATTTTCTCCCAGACTATTTCCCTTGGATGCCCTGTCTTCCTCCACCTGCACCCAGACTCACTTTCAGCTTTCTCCTCCTGAGCTCCAAATCCTTCTCACTCATTCCCTCTCACCAAGCCCAATTTGCACTCAGTATTACTGCCTTTTATGCTTCTTCTGACCCTCATTCTTCCTGTGCTTCAGTCCTTCACCGCCTGCTCTTACAGCTCTGTCCATCCCATCCAATTGTCCTACTCTGGATCCAGCCCCATCTGGCTGTTTCTTTCCCTTGCACTGAACTTTCTGCTCCCTGACTCTCCCTGTCCTGCCCTTCCACACCCAGTCTCCCTCTTGCAGCCAGCTCTTCACCTTCCACTCCTTCTCCAGACACCCTCTTAGGTGAGGTTCCCCACCACCAGCCACCTGAAGTGAGTTTAACAGCTCGCTGTTGCTGGCAGGAGCAATCCCATCTCTGCTTCTGGCCTCCACCTATGTGCTCCTGCATCCTCCCCTGTGCTGGTGTTGGCTCTGCCTGACCCCACAAGCTGAAGAAAACCTACACAGAGAGAAAAAGGATAGTTCTCTGCTGGCCTTGTGAGAGCTCAGACAAGTGCCAGAGCTGGTGCCAGAGGAAGAAGTGGACACAAGGCTAGGGTGGAGAAGGACTTCTTGCCCCTTTCTGAAGCTTCTAGTCCTTGGATCAGCTCTTCCACCCTGTGAAACCTAACATAAGAGAATCCAAATCCTCTGTCCTCCCCTTCTTTTGGCATATTGCCACATAATTCAATGCGAGAAAGCAAGTTTCAGTCTTCACATGTCTTTCAGGCAGAGCAGCAGAGCTGGGCTCATGGGTGCTGAGAGCCTTCTGCAAAGAGGTTATTCCTCACCATGTGCCTCTCTTGGGTACTCTGAGAGAGCCTTCCTCCCTGGTTACATAGGAAGATCACATGAAATACAGATCTCTGGTATGAAAGAGAGAGATAAATAGCCCTCCTTTTACTCAATTCTTATCTTTTCTACTGATTCACTGGTTCTGGTTCAACTCCAGACTGTCAGAGGATTTTTCTGCAATGGTAAGTGTATCCAATAACTCCAGTGGATTGATTGTAATGGGTTTGAATGACATCTTCCTTCTTTCTTTCCCCAAATGCACAAGAATATACAAAATATATAGTAAGATTTCCTTCATCTCAAGGTTTGGCTGGCTTGCTTATTTAGATTATAAATTCTTCAGGGCAAAACCTGTCTCTTACACTGTGTGTGTACATTACCAGAAACAGGCATGCAGCAAATGAAGCAGGCAGATGGTTCTGGAATAGTTCTGTTGGAGCATCTGGCTGATTTTCTGGAGCAGCATCACATTCAAATGGTAAACTCACCCGTGAAAACTCACATTAAAGGAACATTACTAGGTCTGTTGCTGTCTTAACAACAGTCATCTGTGGCCTGGGGCAGGTCTCCACCATAAAAACACCAGCAGTAAAAGTGGCTGAGTGGAGGAATAAATATTTGCCATTAAAATATTCCTTCATTTTGAACCCCTAGAGAGACAAATTACTGGGACTAAGCACTCTTGAGCACTTTATTCTCTTTGGGGAATTAAAATAATAGGAAGACTCTAGGGAGAACTGGGGCTTGTTAATTTTTTTTGTTGTTCCTTGACTTCTTGAGGTATTCATAAATTGCCTACAAACAAGTAAAAACTTACAGGAAAGAGTTTTTCACCATGCCAGCTCCAAATGGTTGTGGAATTATATTGTTTTTCCAGGCTGCCTTTCCAAAATCCCTGCAGGAAGTTGACTCAGGACTTGACTCTGGCCTCAGAAGCACGCACAGCAATAGCAGGAATCCTCACTTCAACCAGGTAAGAAGCCCTGGTGGACATCATAACTTTATGGACAAGTTCACAGGTCAAGATAGATTAACTTGCTCCTTAGCAGAGAACCAGACCTGAAGCATCCTTAGCCCCTTTTCTTCTGGTCAGCATGCCATCTTCACAGCTCCTTATCTCAGACTTGTCCTGTTACACTTCCTTTCCAGTTAATCTAATAAACACAAACTCATGTCCTGTTTTTGATGATGACTCCCCACTTTACCTTACCACCCTGGGCCTGTAAACCATAACCTCAGCCACCAGCACTGTGGATCTTCTTAGTTACCATTTCTTCCTTGCAGCCACCCTCATCTTCTATGTACACACTCAGTACCTTGGCTGTCCCTCTGCTTTCCTTCCCTAGCCCATGCTTTCCAGGAGGTGATGGAGTATAATCAGAGGGCTGAAGCAGCTAACAACCTTACTGTACCCTCTGTCTCCAAGAGCAGTATTTTTCCCCTGACACCGAGACAACTGACTGAGTTATGAAGGGTCTCTTGGATCACTGCAGTTCTCAAACCAACATCTTGAGACCTGCAGGTAGGGAGGTGTTAATATCTATCAATTTCTTTCCATAATACCCATCTTATCTTTGATCTTACAGAAGTCAGATCAACACTATCCCTTTGAAACAGGTGCAATTTTTCATCTGAGTTTATACAGTTCTTCAGAGAATTACATTTTGCCCTCTCAGTGGACCTCCCAGGCACTTTCACAACGTTTATAGATAATGAATGAGGCTGCAAGTGTCTGACACTAGTGAAAAACTCATCCAGGAAAGCTCAATTATGTTTTTCATTGATACCTTCATGGAAGTACCTTCAAAAAACAGTTCAAAAGAGACATCAGGAATTGTCTCATCTACCTCCCAAACCCCCCAACCCAGAAGCCTTTGACCATGGGTAATAACCTACGATTCTTCCAGTGTAAATCCTTCATGGAACCTTATGGAACTTGGAGTGTCTCTGAGACTTTGAATTACAATATCCTCAGGGACTGACTGTCCACAGTGGACTGTGTATGTATTTTGTTCAGCAAACTGAACATGAATGAGAAAAGGCACCACCAAGAAAACTGTCCATAATGACAATACAGGAACTTACAGCATTTTCTCTCTGGTTTCACCCTCATAAATCAGCTATGACCCTGCAATTGATGGTGGTTATTGGGACATACTCAAGTTTTTATCCAGAATATTTAATTCAGAAGTCCTTGTACGAGGAATGTGACCAAAATGGAGCTATCAAGAAAAGCTGTCATCCAAATATTATTTTTATAGAGAGCTTTGAGAGAAAGGTCACATTGTTATTTTCTTACACTATGGAACAGTTTCTATTATTACAGATTCCAAAAGCCTGGAATTATTGTCATATATGATCTAAGTCAAATTCAAGTCCTGGTTTGTACCAATTACCAAAAGCTACTCTAGGGTTTCTCTCTTAATTTCACAAATATTTGTAAAATACTTCCTTCACACTTGAAAAGAGAGAGGTTGCCTCACCAAAATGTGTTCTTCTTTTCTTCCATAGTGGTAAACACAGAGGTTTAAGAAAATACTTTTTTGATAAAGAACACACTTTTTCTTTGAGAAATTTCAGGGGCTAAATTAGAAATGTAAGTTACTACTCAGTAATGAACAGTAATAAGAGTTTTTTAATATCTGCACTTTCAAAAAAGACATTAGTTCTTTTGGTCCTGGTGCTTCTTCCTCACATAGCACCCTAACTATCTGAAAGTTTAACATACACTTTTTATTGAATCCACATGGTGCCCATAATTAAAAAAAAAAAAAAAATAGGTAGGTCATATCCTGCTTCCTACCATGCTGCTGTGAGTTCAGTTACACTCTCCTGAAAATAAATGAAATTTCCCTGAGTTTACACCGGAGAAAATGAGAAGAGAATCTGTTTCAGGGTCTCTGCAGAGCTGCCAGTTTAGTTGAAATACCACCTCTGTCCCTTGAAGATGTTTCAGATGATAAATGCATATTAAGCTGTGGGCATTGGAAGGGCTGGTGTAATGGAATGGTTTGCAAGGGGTGAGGTCATATCAGCACCTGGAGCTCCTCTGTGGTGGCACATCCCTTGGTGCAGTGCTGATCAGTAATCCTACAGGGAAAACATGCTAGGAGCCAGTACTGGAGAAGGGACTGCTCAGCATTCAGTAGGAAGGAAGACTGGTTGGACTTAAAATGAGCCTGTTGAGATCTGGTAAAGAAAATGATCTAAGGTGTGCTCCAATTAGGACAAGTAAGGGCAAATACCACCACCACCCCTTAAACTGTGACTAATCACAATTCTTGGGTTATTGAAAAAGAGTGTAGAGATGTGAAAAAGGAGAAGGTGATCCAATCCTCAAAGCAATTCTTAAAGAACAAGGAATAACAACGCCCTGAGTTTTCCACAAGCAAACACTGTTGTGGGTTGTATCTACAATGATGTGTCCAGAGCCTTAAAAATGTAGACTACTGGTTGTTCATGAAAAGTGCAGGGTGAAGCTCTCACGATCCCTTGTGTTATCCTTGCCTCCAAAGCCAAGACTAAATAGGACACATGCCCACATGAAGCAGATGGAGTGGCCTTGCTCTGTTAGGGTTCCTGTTCTCATGAGCTCAGCCTTCTATTCTCCCTTCCCTTGAGCAAATGAAATTGAATAAAAACAATTGGAGAAAAATTCAACTTGAAATCCTTGAGTTTAATTTGGCTTTAGGTCAAAACCAGAAGGGGATGAATAATATTTTATTTAGTAGATACAGTCTTTTTGTTGTTGTTGTTGTGGGGGTTTTTTGTAGGTTTTTTTTTTTTATTTTATTTTTAATTCTTCACAGAAAAGTAATAGATTTTATTGAAAAAGTATAATGGCCGATCAAAAACTTTGAAAATGTGTGTGGAATTTCTTAGACTAGTTAAAAACATCAAGTCTTCAGTTCAAAAAACTTAAGTCTTACTTCAGAAGCATCTCTCACTGTCTGCACTACATTCCTTCAAAAGGGTAAAGTTAGACTTCCACCCAGGCCCAGTTACAGATTTTCAGCTGAGGCTCTGTAGAAGTATCACAAACCTGATTAAATCTGTATAGAATTTGGAGCTTCTAAGTATTTCCTAAACAAAGAGAGTGTTGAATTTCTATGAGTTTTTTCATGACTATGTGTATGTTGCATTCAGATAGACAACAGAAAGGAATCTTTCCCAGAACAATGGAGAACAAAGGAGAGAGGCAAACAAACCCTTCATTCAGATGAACCTTCCAGGAAACCAAGATGATTTCCATCATTTTTATGACCTTTCCCTAGAGGCAAAAGACATCTAATTAGCAAATCCCTCTGTAAGTTTGTTCCAATTTGACACACAGGGAATATGACAAGCAGAGAAATTATAAGCCTTACATTTCCAGTTAGCCAATTTGGACTGATAAAACCAAGCTCAGATGGGTTTTGGGGATCTTAAAGCTTGGGCAGCAAAAATCCAGAGGGTGAGCTAGTTCTGCTAAAAATGTGAACTTACAGTGTTCCAGTCAGTGATTTCTGATGTCAGTATCACAGAAGTCCTTTATGAATGTGCCCTCACATTACAAAGCATTGCAGTGAGTTGTGAGATGGTCCTATAATGATCTGAGGGGGAGTTGAATGATGCCAAGCAGAAGCAAACCTTGATTCCTCATGCAGAAATAGAGCATGAGTAAAATAAATATTAATCATTAAGTTAATTAGTAAATGCTGGTAATTAATCATGCATTACTTTTAATGATGTGTAGAAATACTCAAGAGGTGGGAGATATTCCTTCAGGAAAGCAGGCTGTGCAGCCTAAATCAGGTAATGTCCCCATTGCTAAAATCAGCAACAGTCGACCCACAAGGTCGCTTTGACCTTTGTTGTCTTTACTGGAAGATAATACTAGCAGTGTCTCCTCCCCCTCTGATTTAATATCTAGATTTATGTGGCAAGCAGGCCCTGTCCAAGGGGTTGGTGGGCTCTTGCAGCAGTGCAGGAAGGTGCTAAAGGGTCCACAGGACTCATAAATACTGCCAGGTAAACGGTTACATTCAAACCTTTTAAAAACCCTGTAATTCATGGACCAATTATATTTCCAAGTATTGTTCCAGCAACTACAAAATACTCTAATTGAGAGAGACATAATTGATGTTCTCAACTTCATCAGCACTTTGGAACAACTGCTAAGGATCTCAAAAAAACCCCAGTTATCTCTCTAGAGCATAGAAAAAACAGCATCCTTACTGCAAAAGCCCCATAATCTCTGTCTAAAAAGCTTCCAAGTTTCTCAACTCTGCTGTGGGTCAGGTAGCCTCATCTTGCAGAAACAGCTGTGGGAAGTGGTCAGATGACAAGAAACACTGGAAAATTAGTTGGCAGAAAGAAGTCTGTGGTGATAGGCAGAACCCCTTCCTTGGTGTAATATCTAAAGTTTGGCACTCAGCAAAATTCACTTAGGACAAGTTTCCTAAACCAAAGATCTTGTGGCCGCACAGGTGAGAAATCCCGCTGCACTCATGGTAAATCTTGCAAGTACTACTAGGGCCAAGGTGCCAAGTCCCATCTTGCTGGCTGGCCTCCCTGAGCAGCAGCCCAAGAGCCCAAGAGAAGTAGTTAACATTACCTCAAGCAGAATTGCTCTCATGTTTTTATGCCTTTCCAGAATGTGACCTCGCAATTTTTTTCATAAAAACAGTAGTGTTTGCAGAAGTCTTGCCTGTCTCCCCTGTGATGACTGATTGCTGGAAGGTTCATGATGGCTGAATGAAGGAACTGTTAAAATTCATCTGTCTGCCAGTCTATTAAGAGAGTGGGGAAATGCACCTAAGAAGAGATCACACAGTGGCTCAAGAAGAAGAGGAACAGCTTGCAGACACCTCCCGTAAAACAGCAGAACTCTGCTTGCATCCTGCAAACGTTCATTCTACAGCATCTTTCAACAAAGCAATTTTCTCACAACAGCCCACAGGTTTCACCTGGTACCTCTTGTTAAGGGACTTATTGGAGCAAGTCATGTTTAGTTTTGTTTAGTTTTTAGTTTAGTTTTTTAGTTTAGTTTTTTAGTTTAGTTTTTCTCAGGAAATTTAAAAGAGTTAAAAGGAGAAAGGTGTGCAGCCCTACAACTGTATTTACTCTTTTTAAAGCATCAGCCTGTTCACCCAGTTTGGTGAAGAAATGATTCATTCACAGTGCTACTTTCTTGGAGTCCATGGAAAACTTAGGCTTTCATTTTTAAGTAGCTTCTTATAGCTTTTTTCACATCTACAAATGGTCTCCACACCTATACTGCAATTCCATATCTTCAAATATGTTGAGACGAAATCCCTCCTAAACTACTCAGAGTTGCCTAAACATTCCAAGGTCAAATATGTTTTACTTGTTTTGCACCTTGTTCCCAGACTCTGGGGTACAGCAAGTTTGCACATTCTCACTTTGATTGGCAGGTCTGAAACTTGGGATCTGAGACCTGGGTGCACAGGGACTTGGCACAGCACAACTAAGCTAAAACAGCAGATCTTGTCAGAGTACTGTCTCATGATAACACAGTGGGAGCTGGCTACATGGAATATAATTGTAGACATATCTGTGGCAACCTTCTCCTTCATCTCTAAGCATGTATTTTATCCACAGAATATTCCCAGAAGTGTGATGGGTGTTTAGAAAGCTCACAGATAAATCTTAGTTTTTCTTTGCCAAAGTGATAGCAAATGTGCAAACAGTATTTTTTGTCATATCAGTCAAAAGATATCTAAAAACAGAATTTCCTAACCCTGCCTCCCTGAGAAAAATGATGGCATAAAAATTAACATTCTAAAACACATTAACTAAGATAACATAGGAATTCATTAAAATTTTGATTTTCAAAAGAGCCTAAATTTTTGTAAGCTAGAAAACTTAGATGGGAGTCCAAAATACACTTGCATCTGCCCTACTATCTCACCTTTCTGACAAGTATCTACATAATATATAGCAGTGACATATTCATTCCATTTCATGAGGAGAAAAGGGTTATGAGCATGTGCTTCTTGAAATTCTTCTAAATGTGCATCCATGATACATCTGAATAGGTTCTAAACGTGCCATCACCAGCTCTGCAGAAGTGCATGCTGAAAGGGTCATTAAGTGCCACCAGAACACATCTCCTGCAGGAATGAGGCCAGGCTGGAAAAGCCTTTTTGTTACTTGGACCAGACCGATTGTGTAACAAAGAAGGAGGAATTTGTCTTACCTGTCTGTGCTGCTGAGAGACTGGATACTGCAAACCTGAGATTTGCTGGCTTTGCTGCATTTTCTGAAGCATCATTTTTTGCTGCATTGCTAGGGTTACATTAGGTGGCCTCTGGAGAGACTGGTTTGGGAGAGGCTGAGCAGTTTGCGGCTGCGGCTGTTGCTGCTGCTGTTGCTGTGGCTGCTGCACGGGAGCTGAACCCTGTGCCTGCTGGGTGTAGTGCAGAAGGGCAGGCTTGTTTTGGGAACCCAAAACCGAAGGCATCTGCTGGTTTGTTTGCTCTGAGTTAAAGTGAAACAAAGGCTTTGTGTTGCCATGATGCTGCTCCAGAGGTGGCTGAGCACTGTTGATAAAGTTTCTGTTGAGGTCCTGAGGCTTCTGTTGCATGATTATGTCCATGGGATTGCTCTGGGGAGTGGTTGGTTTATAAACATAGTTGTTCATTCCTTTTGTCTGGTTTCCATTCACTGGCACTCCAAGCATTGCTGAGCTTTGTGGGCTGAACTGCTGCTGGCGAAAAGAGGGACTGGGGATTTTCTCTTGCACAAAGGGTCCAGGGGAAGGTCCTGATGGAGACAGAGTGGACCAGTTGGCTGTCTGGTTCTGCTGCTGCTGTTGCTGCTGAATCAAGGCGTGCTGCTGCCGATTGGCTGCGATCTGCTTGAGCTGCTGTGCATGAGACACCTCCTGCCAGTTAGGCAGTGGCCGACTGGACGCAGAGGAAACCTGCGACACCTGTGTTTGAGGCACCGAGGGGATGGGTGAAGAGGCAGACATGGCAGTGGAAGCCATGGTGAAGGCTGGACCTGTAGAAGAAGGCCTCATCTGTGGGGAGCCCACAGGAGCCTGATTCATGCCTGCTGCATACTCACTTTTTATCACCATCTTATCCATCTGCAGAGATCTCACAGGGCCCCTCTGGCTCTGCTGCCCAAGGTCAATGTTGAACGGCTCATCTTGTTTTATCGTGGCATTTATCATATTCTCTAGCTCAACATCACTCATTGGTGGCACTGATATATTAGTCAGTTCATTAAACAGTTCCTGAAGCTCGAGATCCATCATTTGGTCCCATGAGTCTTCCCCATATCTGTTAGGGAACATGTTCTCATGGGATGTCTGGCCATCTAAGTGTTTGCTGCAGGACATTGTTTCTCCTGGTTCTTTCTTTACCTCTTTCAAAGTCATATTAAACATGTCATTTCCACTAGCATGGGTATTGTTTGCTAGGCTGCTGGCCTTTCTTTGTGATCCTTGCCCCACAGTCATAGCTCCTGACATTGACTGGCTTTGGCAATTGTTAACATGTTGTCCACCTTGTCCCACTGGGATATTGTCACCCACTCTTATCCTCTTAATGTCAAGGAAAGAGCTCTCTGAAACACCATTGGGCCTCTTGTTGACAGGAGACAGATTTACCACCAACTTTCTCTTCAAGGAGCCTTGAAGCTGAAAGAAGCAGAGACAAAAAAAAAAATCATTAGATGATACCAAAGAAATAATTTAATTTCTTGAAAGGTAACAGGCAGGCAAGCATTTCTTAGTTCAGAAAGCTCCTCTGGGCTTTTTTTCATCAATGAAGCTGTGCAGAACTGTAGGCAAATAAGCTTTAAGTGGTGAATCTCCCTGCCGGCACCACCCTTGCCATCAGCATTTTTCAAGCACTGCTGCTTCCTGCTCATCACAGACCCCCTTCTCCTCACATGTGTGATGAGGGAGGGAGGTAGCCAGAGGTGTAGCTGGTAAGGCCTCTTTGCTCCAGATCTACTCCAATCTAGTTGTGCCAGACAAATCTAAAGTATTTTAGACAGCAGAGACAAATGCAGTCATGAAATCTGCCCTTGTGCCTATCTGGTGGTGCAGGTTTTCATTCTCCCAATTTTGGTATATGATCCAAAAAACCATTTTTGACACCAGCAGAGTTCAAAGTCCTTGAACACATTATAATGGCACACACAAGTTCAAGGCACCCTTAGCTCATGTAGGTTTATACTGGCCAGAGATGTGTATAATTAACAATGTTAGATAATAACTTGTTGAAAACTGAGAATGAGTTCACTGGAGCCATGTCAGGTTATGTCAGCCAAGGGTCTGGCCCATGATGTACTGCCAGATTATTTCCCAAAGATGTATATTAATACATTAAGCCCTCGTTGTTTATGTCCTGAAACATCTCTTATAAGACATACAGTCCACTTAACACTGCTTTGAGAGTTGTAACTCTATTTTCTTTTTTTTTTTTTGAATATTTACAGTGATACTTCCATTTGCTCGCCAGTCCTGTGGGCCTACTGAAGGAAAAGAGGTTCATGGCTCTGTCTGCCTGATCTACTCATCTGCTGTAGCTGTACACACAAATTCCCACCCTGTGCACAGAAAACAGAGATGTCAGTCCCATGAGCTGAAAAGCCTGGACTTGCTACATATGCCCTCAAGAAGAGTTGCTTTGAACACGTAAAAGAACAGATCACTTTAAACAAGGGCAGCTGTCCTATATTTAGCCCTGTACATTTGATCTTAGAGGTCTTTTCCAACCTTAACGATTCTATGATTCCATCAGCAAAGGGTGATGCAGCGAGGAGCGTGCTCATGCAGCCCTTGCAGAGCCAGCACACACTGTCCCTGTTTTGGCCATGAGCAATGCCAGGACAATGAGCAGTGGAACACGACTCATCTGCCTTTCTGCACTTGGGTAGAAGTGCAATGGTCCCAGAGGCACCAAGACAATGCCATCTGAGAAATACCTGTGTGTGCCAGTGAGAAAATAATGCCTGTACAAACTGTGATACCTTGGGAGGCTGCGAAGGGCAGAGAGAACTGAGAACTCTAACTTTCCAGTTAAGCGGGGAAGGATGATTTATGAGATCTTCCAGCCACATTATTTTCATCATGCTGCTTCATGTACAGAAGTCCATGGACATATAATACTCTATTGTGGCCTCTGTGCCCCTCAGTTTCAGGCTTACCTATAGGTAAAAGCTCTTTCCAGATAATTTCAGATGTGAAAAATTTTATTCAGGTGTGAATATCAATTAATTGCTTGAAAACAGTTTAACTGAGAAATACATATTTCCTCCAAACCCACATATTCTTCCATTGCATCATCAAGTCACTGAGTTTAGCCCTTAAAAATAAAGTTTGTAATTTCTGTCTCTGACACTGAAAATCCAATTTCATATTTCAAGTTAACTTTCCAGCATAGCTTTTAAATCACAGATTCATGTTTTCATAAGGACAAATATGTTGATGCCTACTTGTATAAGTCTACAGACTGTGTGCATGCAAGAGTAATTAATTGTCACTAGGTGTCCCTCACTGGGGAGAGGTTTTGGTGGTCACTGCAAAGAGCACAGACTGTCTTGGATTAGCATGTTCCTTCTGACACATGAGTCACTGTACTTTCCTTTGGAACAAAAAAAAGGTAAGTTGCACTTCCTTTTACCATCATCTTTGCTGTCAGTGTTATTAGAAACCATGCTCGTACACTCAAATTCATCTTCCTGGCAAATGGGGAAGTCCGCAGGTCACTAGAATACATGACTTGGCAGCACATTTTGCTTTCAGATATGTTGCTGACAGAAAAGCTGAACAGATAATGAAGAGTACATCCCCTGCATATGTATATGTTTTATGTGGTCAATATGACTTTCTGAGTTAATTTGGGTTTGCTTGACATTTTGAAGCAGAGGGAGCTGTTTAAAAAACTCCACATTTTCAGGGCACCTGCACCAAGCTTTCTGACACATGTAAAAATGTAGGTGTTACATTGTGCTGTGTGTAGTATCTGCTTTTCTCCTGCATTTGAAGTAGCTGCTGGCAGATAGCAGGGTGAGGTGGGTGAGCTGGGAAGTGGTTTCCCACACACAGGTCAACAGCAGAGCCAGGCAGAGCACCATGATCTCCAGACACATCCTTCAACCAAGCGCTCCCTCCCTTAACACGGCCTGGAGGACTCCTGGTTTCATGACATCTGCCCACCAAGAAGGGGACTGTACATTTCTAAAGAATAACGAGTGGCAACTTATTGCATCTCCTCAAAACCTTGCACACATAACCCTTGGAATGCTGACAACACCATCAGTCAATAGATGTCCACACCTTAAAGCAGAAATGAGAGCAAGTGAGGCCACAAAGGTGTAGGGAACTGAGGGGACTTCACTGGGGCTGCTACAAAGGTCCTGATTTCAACATCCCCCATGGGTTCAGGATATGGAGGGAGAGGGCATGGGAAGGATGTGAGCAGCCCACAGGGATGAAGCCCCCTCTACCTCCTTGCACTGAGCTGTTACCAATTATATGTCAGGGAGGGGCTTCAGGGGACTGGTCTGTGTTTGTTCAGGAAGATGAGCAGCATCTATCACAAGCCTCCCTGAACGCTGCCTTTTGTGGGGCACTGCTGCCCCAGCATTATGCCTCTTTTGTTGTTAGAAGGGAAAGGACCAGGGTACCATCACTGAAATCTTTGCATTTTTCTAGCAATCACATTTTTCAATTACTGACTAAAAGTCGGTACTGAAGCCCTTTTTACCCAAGCAAAGCAGACTCTTCATAAGGAAAGAAAAAAAAAAACAAAACCCAAAAAACTTGCCAGATTTCAGGCTCCATCTCTTTCAATTTGCAAGCTAGGATTGATTTGGGTCAGTAAACATAAAGCAAAAGTTCCTATAACATACACAGGCACATTCCTCAGACCAAAGAGGCTTGTGATTACACATCTCAAGCTGCTTGAACTGTGTAATACTGAAAGGCCCTGTGATGGGAAATGAGTGACATGACAGTAAGTGGGAGAGGAGGAAGCCCTCCATGCCCAGCTCCATCCCACAGGTAGGTGGGCAGCACTGGATGAACCACCACGGAGCACAGGCATTTCCTGGCAGCATGTGTTACTGTGAGACCTTTTGCTGAGCAGGCTCTGGTGAGTCACTGTGAGGTCATGCACTTACAGCAAGGCAGTGCTGGATGATTGATCTTCTGAAGTTAAAGCTGAGCCTCTGGAGATCATTTCTACGAGACAGCCCAGTGCTGTTCCTGGACAAAATGCTTGGGGACAGCAGAGGGCAAACTCTAGAGATGACTTGATCTAAACGACCCGGTGTGATACCATGTCCTGTGCAGAGGGACATATATAATATTTATAAGTTTTATATTTAAAACTTCTTCAGAGTCTTAAAGGAATTTAAGAGAGGCAGCTTTTTCTCTAGTGCTCTCTGACACCAGGCCAAATCAGCAGGAAATCCACTGAACTAATAATTAGGGCTTATCAAATCCTGGTACCATATAATTTCTCTTTTGGAAAAACAGAAAGGTTTTCTCTTCGCCTTTCTTCTGGTTGAATTTTTTTACTGAATATAAAACTAGAGGATTTTGCTGAATTTTTTTTTTCTGTCTTTTTTTTTTTTCTTTTTT
>VZRH01002633.1:24273-153290 GCA_013397555.1 Urocynchramus pylzowi | reverse complement strand
AAAAAAGAAAGAAAGAAAGAAAAAAAAAAAGTCCAGCAGTCCTTAAGGATACAGCACTGCTAGGTAACTGGGACAATGAATTAACAAGGACTGACTTTTCCCTCCCTCTGTTTTCAAGGATAGTCAGTAACAAAATCTGGCAGGCTGAAAAGCCCCTGCTCAGAGGAGAGAGACAAAGAGGCAGGGCTGAAATTCATCGTGTCAGTTTAAAAAGGCAGAGTTTTGCATTTACACAATATGCCCATTCTTGTTCTCTTTGACTCATGGAAAAATATTGAACATTGGACAAGAATGTAGGAATGTGTCTGGTGTCTGATCTCCACAAAAATCTAAATGCCGTTTGCATTCACGTAAGAAATTAAGACTGGCTGTCCAGGCTCCATTGATGTGTAAAGTAAATAACAGTAGTGATAGCAATATCATTAGAATAACAGCAGTAATACAGTTTTTAAAACTGGCTGTGTAACTAGCACAAATAGAGCACGAACCCAGGCGCTCCTGGCCCTTAATCCCAAACACAGCTCAGCAGAGCTTTCTAGACCATTTGCCTGTCACAAGCATCACAAAGGCTCCTCTCTACCGACAGCATCTGAAACCACTGCTAGTTTCCCCGGTTAGCGAGGTTAAAGCTTTTTATTGCTTTTTTTGCCTTTAGATGCTGTAATAGTTGCAGTGCCTATATTACCATCTATGGCAGACAGGCTGCGTGTCTGCCAGCTGTCAGGCAGCCTATTCATCTCCAGTTGCCTTTTGCCTACTTTCTGCAGCACAAGAATCACCCTCGCAGTAAGGAATTGTGAAGAGTCATGGATTTCATCGGCTGGAGTCCTGTTCCTGCCGATGTTCCTGCTGCTTGTTTTTAAACCCAGGCTGGCTACAAGCCTGGGGAGCATGGGAGCCCGCAGCCCTCAAGAACCTGGGCCTCCTGTGTCACGTGCAGCTTGCCAGCCAGCCAGCTATGGCTCTGGGCCAGGGCAACATCCTAAAACTGGCACTGTGTGAGTGGGGGTTGCTGGCTAAACCCAGTCATTTGCCTCTCTCATTGGCTGGAGGGAGAGGCAACCAACGGGGTCACAATGGCCTCCATGGATGGGCTACTCTGGGATACACCCAAAACACTCTCCCTCTGCTTGTCTCATGGCAGAGATGTGGAATCTGGCTACTTGTCCTCTGCCTAGAACCCCCTCTTCTTTCCTCTTCTCATCTATCTAAGTTATGAGGATTGTGTGGAGGGAACACTGGTACATATATTGTCTGGCTGCTCCTGACCCAGGTGTTCCTGGAAATTCCCTCAGGTGCCTGCCAGCATCATTAAGCACCAGTATATCTCTAATACTGCTGTATTTTACAATTTTACCAGGTCCTGATTTTTAAGTAGGGCTGTGCAGGAAGATAGGATGGCCAGCTCTCCAGGTCATAAAGTCCAGACCCTATAATCATAGCCCTATGCTATATCATCTTTTGCCTAAACAAATCATGTTCCCATTTAAGAGAGGCCCTGAAATAAGAGAGGCAATGCTTGTATCTCGTGGTTGCCTCTTTTTTCTCCTAGAAGGTTAGTGATCTGAAAATCTGCAGACATGCGTATTTCCTGACCCACAGCATGAGCTAGTGACTCACTCATAGGAGGTGGAGAGAGGATGAACAGCTCTGCCAGACCTTGTGACAGGGGTAAAATAGATCATTCAGTTGCACGATGTTTGTCAAATTGGTGTGTTTATTTTAAATTTTCCTAGGTGTGACCCAGCTCATCACCTCCTTACCCAGGCTGTGAGGAACCACTTGAAATTTTGCCTAAGACTCTAAGGCTCAGTGTCATAGTTCACAATTATCAAACCCTGAGTCATGGGCTGTTCTTCCTACCCTTACTGCTATATGAAATTGCCTACAGAAGAGAAATGGCACCTCAAAAACCCTCCCTCACACAGGCCAGCCAGGAAGCTCACAGCCAGAGGCATTTGCCCACCTCCTTGCTCCCCAAGGAGCCTAGGTTTTGAGCTTCTGAATTTAACAGAAAGACTGCTGTAGACATCAGTGTGTCTTGGATCAGGCTCCAGCTACCCAAGAGAAAAGATGGGCTTTGCAGCCCATCCAGATGGTTAACAGCTTTACATACAACCACTGCCTTATTAAATCTACAGTAAATTAAATGAACACTTAAGACACTCAACTGAAAGTGCTATTGACTGCAGTAATTAAATTGAAATACCTAATTAACCACACCAGAATAGGAAATTAATATATCATGAGGCACCACTCTGTAGTGACTGAGCCAATCAGATGCTGTCTATACCTTAATTTGTGCTGAAATAATTTTTAAAGGGCGTTTATGATTACTTAAAGATGTGTTTATACAGCACATGCATATATATGTCTATATATATATGTGTGTGTATATATATATATACACATACACACATACAGACACATATTATATTATTATATTTAAGTCTTCTGTCTGAGCTTTTAGCCTTACGTTGGCAGAGACATTAATTCCAGGTCAGCCACCATCCTCCAAGATAAACTCACACATTATTAAAACACCTAAATCAGAAGGATTACAAATGTCCTGCAGCGGACTTTTCTTCCTTTATTAAGAACACTTACATGAAGGTGTCTGTAGTTTCAAAGCCATTTCAGACTGAGGCCAAAGTGAATGTTTGGGGAAAAAAGAAAAAATAAGAAAAAAAAGAAAGAGTTTTTTTTTTCCTCTCTATTTAGCCTGTGCTGTCAGGTCTCTCTGCCTGCTGCTCTAACCACAGCCGCCCTAAAGGAAAAGTTTACTTTTAATTAAGACATCTAAGTGTTAGGATTCTTAGGCTCTGAGCCTCTCTTCCTTTCCTCCCCCTCCTTTTTTCAGTCAGGAGTGGAAACTTTATCTCACCTACAAAGGCACACTTTGTGCAAATTTTGATAGAATGCAGTGATAAGCCTTCAGTCCAGATGAGTATGGAAGGTTCTCAGCCATACCCTGTGACAGGCCCTCCCCAGAAATGTGGTGATTTTGGGGCTGCCTCAGCTCAGAGAGAACTTGGGTATGGCCACTCCACTCTGCCCTCCCAGAGATGTGCACAACACCCTGGCTCTGGTTTTGCCTTTGTTTGGAGGGGAATTTGCTCCCCACAAATCATGAAACTGCAGCCTCACAATAGCAGTACTTGGAATGACAAAAGGTCAAACTGGGTTACAGTCACTCAACCCTACTGAGTTATTTGGGTAGTGGCAAGAGGAGTTATTTTTAATGACTTCATGTTTTGGTCTCATAGACAATAACCAGAGAGTGTCTATGAGCCTGCAAGTCTTAATCTTCAGCTCAGAAACCAACAAATCCCAGGAAAACAGCAATATGACAGGGCAGAAGGCATCCTCCAAATTTGGAGGTTTCATCAGGGAACACATTTCCTTTCATTTCCTCAGTCATCCCACTCATCCTGGCATTGTCCATGGCATTTCCCCTGCCTTGTCCTGGGGTGGTGACCAGGTCCTGTTCCTGCCTGGTGCTGCTGATAGCTCATTATCTTGATGCCCAATGGACAAAGCTGAGGCATGTACCTCTCCTTGATGACACTGGAGCCTGCATCCCTGTGTGACTACATTCAAAGGGTCTGAGCTACTGTCCTCCCACCAGGCTATGGAGCTGGGGAAGACAGAGGTGACCCTTCCATGGTTCTGCAGTATTTTGGAGAGGTCATACAGGTACCATTTTTGTAGATCCTCTCTTTGCTTTTGTCATGCCTCCATCTTGTCCACTTCCATATGTTTTCTGGACCAAACTGATCTCTTATTGTTCCTCTCCTCATAAGTAGAATTGCAGCCCCTGTGGCCCTCTGCCACTGTTTATGCTGGCAGAGACCAGTAGATATTGGCAGGCAAACTTGGATGGTATTCACACAGTGAGAGGGCAGGGAGGGAGGAAAGGGCACACTGTGGCCCTCAGTGCCTTTGCCTTCCTTGCAGAGAGCATGCCCATGGACAGAGGGAAGAGAGGTCACCAGACGGGGTGAGAGCTCTCCTAGCTGGTCAGGAGACTGGACAGGTTTTAAAATGCTTAAATCTGAAACACACCTTAGATTCTGTCAGGTATCTGTAAGACCTGTAAGACCCTCTCTGTGGAAGTTGCTCAGCTGGCCTCAGAAGCTTTCTTCTGTTTATCTGACAACACTTCTGAATACGTTGTGCTGCCCACCCCATCTTGTGAAGAAGAGGTCATACAGCCAAGTATGAAATGTGTGCTGGAACAGAGACACCTCAGGCTTCAAAATACATGGACATGCCTGAGCAGCAGGGCAAAGCTGTGCTGCTTTGGCCATTCCTCATTCACTCTACTGCAGGGAGAGGCGGGAGAAGTGAGTCTGCTGCTGACCAAGGCGTCCCAGCTCTATGCCTCTGAGATGCCCAAGTGACCCAACCCTGACTGAAGCCAACAGAAAACTTGTAAGAGGCCCTAAGGCCCATCCTTGCTGCATCAGAGCCTAAAAGAACCTGGCCTGGACTGCCTGGCTACTATTCAAAATGGCTCTTAGTTATAAAGAACAAATTGTAAGTTCTCATGTAATGTCCCTGGCAGAATCCAAACTTGTAAAAGAAAAGCCTGTAAACATCATTCCCACTCAGGAACTATACCGGGTTATTTTCTGACCCCAATGCACTTTGATATATTGCAGAACTACACAGGTTGAATCTACACCTGATGGTCTTGAATGAAAAATTTCAAAATGTTTCTCTCCTTTTCTTTCCCTCACCGCCTAATACAAAAAAACATCTCATTTTGCTTGTGTAGATCTAAATGATGACATATAGCTTGGAAATTACTTCAAAAATTACAGCAGGGAGATTACAAGCAAAAGCAGTTCATGGGCTCTAATTCTGCATTTACCTGCTGTGAAGAGCAAGTCCCAAAGCCTGTACCTCTCCGATGAGCCCTGGGAGAGTGTGTGAAGGATTTGTTTACATGCCCAGGGAACAAAGTCATGTCATGGAAATTCTGAAAAAGGCTTTGCTGAATTTTACTTTTCTATTTTTCAGCCTAGTTGAAAGGAAGCACAGCTTCTCTGAACCTGAATCCTCCTCCACTGGCAGATTATTTATTAAACAGTGATGGTAGGTTGGAGCTGTTTTCACTTAAGGACAATTCTTTCAAAGCCTAACAGAGAAGCAGAGTTGCCATAGTTACCTGAGCAAGCCCTCAGCACAGCACAGTTCCTTCCTACAACCCAAGACTTTAGGTCAACTTGCAAGTTTGTCAGACAAAGCTTAATGGTTTGCTATTTCATGCAAGTGAATTGCATTTATCAAGCGAGAAGGTGATGTGCAAATCACAGATAGGATTGCCCCCCCACCCTTTCTTTTTGTGCTGATCCAGAAGCCCATGGGGTTCACACCAGCTGGAAATTCTGCAGGGTATCTGGACAGCTGGGGAGGAGTTTGGAGTAAAAACACATTTAGATCTTGGCACTGGTTTCAGCCATCCAATCCAGCCCATCATTAACAGCTTCTGTACAGCACTACTCTCCTCTAGGGGCTGTAAAAATGAACAAAACCTTTGTTCAACCTAAACTTCCTTTCCTTGTCTGCTGTTCCTGCAGACTTTCCATTCTAGTGGTCCTATTGTTTCATTTGGAAATGTCAGAGAGCTGCACAGTGTGCCCATTTTATAGGGAATATGTTCCATTTTAGGATGCCAAAATCATACATTGTGTTGTTCCACAATTAATTTACTTGAAATTTGCTTGGGTTCACTACGGCTTGTCTGAAATGGTCTTCTTTGTTTTTTTCTCCTTCTTTTTAATTTATTTTTTTTTTCTTTTAGTTCCTTTTTTTTTTTTTTTTTGGCCCCAGTATCTGTATTTAGATTGGTAGCTGCTGCAGACACTTGTTTTGCACCTGAACAAATAGGATTGCTGAGGACAAGATTAGCTCATTTGTGCAAGCCAGTTTGGACACTGGGCATCCCCATGAATGGGCATTTTGCTTTGAACATCCCTTACTGGAAGCGGCAAAAAAGAGCAAATACCCTGATTGTACCATCTGTTAAGTGGGTCATTCCTACAAAGGAACTGGAAAATCTGCCTTCCTACTCACACTTTCCTTCAGTTCTCCTACTTGTAGTGTTGGAGAGAGCAAAATTGAGAAGAATGTTCATAGAGACATAATTGTCCTGAGAACCTGATGAAATCAGGCAATCCACAAACTGGCAATCTTACATCCCCACAGTGCCCAGGTTTCCATATTTCTTTGACCTTTTCCCCTCTCAGCTTCTTCCCCCAGTCGCTTTTTATCATGGTTTCAGGCACAAGTACATTCTCACCAATCAGCACAACTGCAATTTAATTAGGAAGTAGGTGAGATGATGTAAGCACAGCAAAAAGTGGCCACATATATTGGCCACTCCTGTCATTTATGGCATAAGTTTTGTGAGGATCTTGCTAAGGTGCTGCAGTGCGGGATGTATAATGTTGCTGACCTGGGACCAGAGGCTCAGAGGGATTTAGACCCCTTAATCCTACTCAAAATTAATGGGGATTAAGTGTCAAAGCTGAGCAGCTGTTTAAACTCCACTGGAAAACTTGAGCCTGAGTTAATATGGTGCCCACTCAAGCAGTCCTGCTGGCCTCAACTCCCCTTTCTGACCAAAATGGATGAAATGCATTTTAGAAGGCATCAGTTCATGCAGGCATAGTGCAATTCAAGTAGAAGATAGCAAAGAGGATCAGGGGACAGAGAATAAAAGAGTAAATTATGAGGCAGGGAGATAAGGATAAGAAGGAAACATGACAGGGGTAGAAGAGCAGGGAAAAAAGAGGAGATGATGGCAAAGTTGGACATGGCAGGAAAAGGAACAACATTAAGGACATAAAAAAAGGGAATGACCCATCTCAGAAAATGAGGAGGGAAGATCAAGTGTATGATTTAGTCTGAAGAATAGTGGAGGACAAAACTCAATCTGTCCTTCATCAGCAAGATGCTGGTGAACTAAAGAATAAAGAGAAAATGAAGCAAAGGAACAAGGATGTTTTTTCTCTCTATTGTGAAGCTTTAAGGGGCAGCTTATATGTGAAGTAGCTTGTCATTAGTGAACTTTTGCAGGATGCACCCATATTACAATCTACTTTTAAATAGAAGGTTATATTCAAATAGCATGTTCTTGGCTGGGTGATTGACACAGGGGACATTTGATTTCCAGAGACAATAAACATAAAAGAGCACCATGCCATTGGAATTTTGGTTACTGAGGGTCTTTGCATTTTCCTCCTCTCCCTGCCAACACTGAGTTCATTCCAGCCAGATTTGACAGACTGGCAGGAGTCTCAGCAAAGCAAAACTCTTACAGTTTTCATGAAAATTAGTGGCTGGGAAGAGAACATCCAGTAGATAAGGGAGGTGCTGGTTGAACCCACACATTCTTGTTCGCCAGAGGCTGGCACAGGTACAAAAGTGACCCAGCTGGCATCTAATGTCTTTTGCCTGGTGGGGATGTTATAGAACACAGAAGAAGGAACTGGGTGTGTTGTGGTTGGTAAAAAGAAGGAATGCAAAGGGACAATAATTCAAATCTGTAAGAAACCCAGTTGATTTTTGTTTTGTTTTTTTTTTTTTTTTTTTTTTTTTTTTTTTTTTTTTTTTCCTGTTTCTTTACCATCTCAATTTTCAGAGGTAAATTACCCTGGATGATTTAGGCCATAAAAGCTTTTGAGTCATCTTCAGTATTTAGCTGTGAAAGATGAGACAGTTCAGTTCAAATCACTCATCTGAAGACATGTTAAATAATTAACAGTATATAGTTTGCAATGCCATTTAGCATCCCACGGGGTTGCTAGTCCTCTGACCTTGTAACAGCCTTATTTCATAAACAATGCTCTGCAGGACTGCACATTGACAAAACTTCTTAAAATAAGGAACTGTAATTCAATATCAGCCTAATCAATACGTGTGGTGGAGCAGGTAGTTTGTGCCGGTTCTTTTGGGCCCCAAGTAAATAGAGTGAGTTGAACAATAGGGAAAACTGCAAAGGAAAGAAAGGGAATGTGGTATACACCAGTGCCAAAGCTTGAACACATTCATACTATGTAGTAAACTAAGGTCACTGCCTTTGTTAAGAAAATCTTGGCAAATTGCATCTGCTGTAGAGGTCAGGCAATTATGTTCACAAGGAAACACAAACTTGCACGTTATTTAATGTTTCCAGCCTCTGTAGCACAGTCCTACGTCAGTTTAAATATACAACATCCCTGATGAGTAACAGATACTGCTGAACAAGCTGCTTTCCTCCAAGCTCAGTTCTAACAGTGGTAGAAACATTTACAGCAAAGTTGGGTTTTCACTGAGAACAGCAACCCCTTTGAAATGGAAAAATATTAAGAACAGCTTAAAATAAAATTGCCTCTTTTCAAGTTTTCTATTGTATGTGAGTTTTATTTCGCTTTGTTTCCAGATTACTGTTAGTTTTTGTCTTTGTCATTTCATTTTTGGTTTCCCAGTGCTTGCAGCACAGGTCAGCTTCTCTACTCTCTGACTGGCTGAGTGTCCTTTAACACAATATTTGTCAAATAGTGAAAAGATGAACTAGCAGATAATCACTAAATGTTATGAGTTGACATTAGCTGCAAACTAAAATGCCAGGTCATTCAGAAACTTGCAGAACTAAACTCTTTTCCAGGAAACTAAAAATAAATTTTTTAAAAAATCACTATTTTTCTGCTTCCATCTTTGTTTAGCTGAACTGCTAACTATAATGTGCAGCTGTTGACTGAAAATTATCTTGGCATCAGAACACTGGAAAGTGGCAAATATGGCACCATTTTTAAAAAGGTTCAAGGGAAAATGCTTATACCAGGCAAAACGTATATATAAAAATTTTTTAAAGAATAGCTTTAGGTGACACTGGGATAAATAGGATATACTGGAGAGGTCCAGCTCATTTTTTGCAAAGGAAAATTGTACTTCACAACTCTGGTAAGGATTTTGAAGTAGATAACAAGCATGTGAACAAGAGGTATCCATTTGACATAGCTTAACTGGAAAGCTTGTGCCCAAAGGCACTCAACAAGATCACTTGCTAGAGATGCTTAAAGAAATTAGGCTGTTGTGGGTAAGAGGGAAGCTCTTCACATTGCTTAAAAGGCAGAACAGAAGGATAAGAGCAAATTATGAGTGAAACTCACAGGCAAAGAAGATTACTGGCATCTAGGCGATAGAAGAGCAGATGAAACTCAATACAGAAAAATATAAAATCCAGCACATACAAAACAGTCCTCACTCTACCTACAGTGATGGGACCTAAACTCAGTCCTTGAGAATGAGATCCCAAGGTCAGAATAGACTGTGCTATAACACCATCTCAGTGCTCAGAAATGCAAGTGCTCAGACAGCAAGCTGAATGCTAGCGAAGGAACAGAGAGCAAAGCAAAGACAAATCATGCTGTCAGTGTCTAAAACCAGCCCCATCACAAAAAAACATAGTAGAAAGAAAAATATACAGAGAAGGGCAAAAAGGACTATCAAAGGAAAAAAAAAACCCAACCAAAACCACTGTCCACAGAGGAACAAGTTAAAAAGACTAAGATTTTTGCAGGCCAGGAAAGTAAAATTTGAGAGAGAAATATGATCAGAAATAGATGAATATTCCAATTCAGGAGTTGGAGGACACTATGTGAAATGAACACATGGCAAGGTAAAAGCAGACAAGGAGGTCCTGATATGAGACACATCTACAGAACTATTTTTAGCAGGATGTCATTCATGCTGTAAGTTTAAATGGGTTCAGAAAGCAACTGGATAAATTAATTGACAAAAAATTCATTCAAGTTATTGAATGCAAATACTCCATTTAGTGATGCCTAGCCACAGATGGTTGGAGGATGGGACAGCATTGTGGGGAATGCTAGTGTTTGCTTATCTGCTCATAGTAATGACCACTAGGAGTGATCACATACAGAATCAGACAAACTTTTGATCTCAGCCAGTCCAGACTTGAAATCTGTGTTGTTTATGTAAAGAAATGAAAAAAATGTGCTTTTTTATCACTCCCTCTGTTCATGTCAAGCTGCTCTTTGTTTGGGGGTGAGCACTTAAGAAATACATTGGGAAGGACTACAAAAAGGTTGTAAGATCTCATGTCTTCTGGTCTGCAAATGTCATTTGTTACAGTTATGTTCATATAACAGCCATGAAAATGGAGCTTTCATGTGGTAGGTATCATTGGCTGCTGGTGTAATAAAACAAAAACTAATGAAAGCTGATGTGATCTCTTTCTGGGTGTTTGTCCCATACTGTTTCAAATGAAGCTTCCAAACTCCTCTCTCATCATGAAGCCCAAATTCATCTACACAGCAAACAAACCACTAGAAAATGTAAGCACTGATCTGTCAGAAGCATCCCCCTACACAGTTCTGATGGTGAGTCTATGGTGTTGCAGTCTTCACCTTCTGGAGATCAGCTCAGCCAAGATTTTCAGAATAAGCTGGAATGTTATTTCCCTTGGGTAAAATCTGTTGAAACTGATGGATATGTTGTTATTGGAAATCCCAGTGGGGCTGAGATTTTACTTCCAGTGCTAAAGTCTTGAGAACACCAAATTACTTAGCTGTTGTTGTGCAATCCTGAACTGGAGGCAGGGAATGGATGAACTAAGAACAGGATAGTCATCTCCAGGCACTAACTACTGACAGGTTAAAACTTTCCTTTAAGTACAAAGCATGGAGAAAAATGTATTATTGTTCTGCACTAAAAATGAGCAGGTAGATTGAGCTGGGGGCAGATGGTGGTCCAGACTGACACAGTCCTTGGTCTCTCTTCTTGCCTCATGTTTTCATCCTTCATGCTCCCTGTTTCTCCCGATAAAGCTAACAATGCCACACTTGTTTTGCTTTCTGCCACTGCTGAGGGCTCTATTTTTAATCACAATTAATATGGAGACAAAAACAAAGCAAAACTTATCTCTCACCCCTCCATTGTTTGTAAAGGGGCTGTTTAGTCTGAGGTCACAGGGCCTGCCCCTGGCAAGGCAGCTTCCCAGCCTCCCCCAAAGTCAAGCCATGCTCAGGCCCTGCATGACTCTGCCAACCAAAACTGCCTTGCAGCTTTACTTTATACACTACATTTTGGTTTTTTATCATTTGAGGTCTTCCAGATACTCTCTGCAGCTGTCTGTGCAGGTGTGTGGCATGTCTGAGCATGGGTGGATGGTGGAGAGATAGCACTGCTTCTTGGATTGCCTGTCCCTGCCATGACCACCTGGGACCTTTAGGGCAAGAGCCCATTCTTAAGTAAAGATGCCTTTACATAGGCACCAGCAGCTCCTCTCCTGACCATGACTTACTTAGGCAGGAATCAGGTCACCTTGACCACCATGGACTTAATGTACCTGACAAAGAGGGATGCAGATGGGTTAATTGAAGTGACATCTGACTCATGATGGTGCCTAAGAGCTGATGCTTCTGAGAATGCATTTCCTTGGGTACCAAAGGCTCAGTGAATATGCCCCAAAGAATCCTAGTGTGTGTACAAAAGCAGAGATCTCAGCACCATTATGATTTCAGAGAGAGTTCAGCTTTCTGTAATTAACTACAGAGTTCCCTTCAGTTCATGTGTCCTGGCCTTCCTCACCTACCTGATCAGTTCTGAATGTAATAGAAGACATGGCAAACAGCCTTCAGAGTTCACCATGCAGGCAGGCAGCTTTGGTACTGCACCACCCTGCAGGGAGTCCTACAGCAATCTCAGAGGAATAATATTATTTTCTTTGAATATTTTTTATGATTAATTCCTAAACTGCTTATTTATCTGATTTACAAGAACTGGTTGTATTCCAATTTTGTATACAAAGAAATAATAAAACCATCTTAATTTCAAAAGACCTTGCTTATCAAATGCATTTTTCATAGATTTGTTGAGCATTAGTGTATTGAGACAGTTCTCTGTGCCTGTGCCAACAACCACTTCTCCCTCAAGAACTGAATGTATTTGAAATATTTTGAATCCCCACTTTCTGCTTCATTTGCTAAATAATTTCACATTTTTTTCCAAAAGCTGATATTCTTTCATCAGATAGCAATCCATATTATTGCAACTTCCTGGAACAGTGGAATGCTACTGACAGAATGAATATTTGGGTACAGAAGTAATTTTATTTTATGCTTCTTTCACTTCAGGAAAAGGCTAAATTTGCACATTTCTAACTAGCATATGTGTAGATATGCACTTCTTGCTTAAGCTGCCCAAACCAGGTTATGTCCCAGTCCTAGTCCTCAGGGTTATTTTCTTCTACTTGCTTTTAGCATACCAACAGACAAAAATACAACTGAAGCTCAGCTTTAACAGACTTCCATGTATTTGACTTTCCATGTTTGTAGGAAACCCTATGTGCATCACTAACAGATTCTAAAGGCATGCAAAACTGCACAAGGGAAGTTTTATTAAAAGATGCCTATGCTATTAACTGCTTGCAGCTGCGCTATTAAGAAACAACACTATCAGCCTCAGAAATTCTGAAGCTGGTTACTAAAATGGTTACAGACTAAGCTGCCTACTTAGTTTGAGTATATATTTTATTTGAGCAAATGAAGTGAATAAGCTTGTGTGCAAATGATCAGACATGCTGATTTGTGTGTGATTACTCAAGTCAAATGTTTAATTTGCATAACTGAATGCAAATTAGGTACAGAACTGCAGGCTAATGTGAAGCATGCCATTTGGCGCCTGAGAGTTCTAAAAATCAGACTCAAAACCTCCATGCTTAGTGTAACTAAATCAGAACAGTGGAATTCAGCACAGCAGATATCTATCATTTGATTCTGCTTATAATTATTTACCATTAAGGGAGGTGACACATAAACTAGCACCAGAACCACAAGTCTGCTTCATTTTCTATCTCTCCAAGAGAAACCACTGTTCTGAGCTCCTAGCATATTCTTTCTTATCTTATATTTTAAACAAAAATATCTGACAAAGGAAAACCTACAACTATACAAAGATTTGAAAGGGCTTCCTCAGACTAGCTTTTTGGTCATTTTTTTGGAAGTGGAAGGTTTCCACTGTACATGGTCCTGAAATTATTTTTAGCTATGTTTGTTTACAATCTGGAATGACATATTCAATGTGATTTGATGTTTCCTAGTATTCTTGATCCACTTTTTTCCAAAGGAAACAGTGGAAAGTCTACAGTGCAGTAAACTGAATGCAAGACCTATGAGGAAAATATTTGTAGTGAACAATCTGACAGGGATTGGGAGCTGAACTGGATGATCTAATGGGCATTACATTGCTGGAGCCTAATGATTCATAGTAGCAGAATGGCAAAATGGCAATTCTAATACTATTTAAGACCACAGTGAATAGGGTTTTCTGGTGTATTTGAAATTCTGGCTTACTGTAATATACAAGAGACCACATAAACTCTGCTCAGGATGTCTTTCTATAATGTTTATTGGTTTCTTATAAACCCAAACATTTCAAAGGCCAGACTTGGGAACTGAAATATAGTCAAGAGATCAAACAGTGGCTGAGGAAACCCCATAATACAGCCTACACATATACCCCAATTTGTTGCCTTGTATTTGAAGATGCAGTCTGGCTGAGACTGCTGCTAAACATGGAACTGCTACCTGCTTAAACTGGGAACTTCAAAAGAAGGTTTTAAAAAAAGACACCCTAAGCTCCTGCAACCTAGGAGGCAAAAGATACAGAGTTCAAAAACACCACAGCCCTAAAAGCCCCAAATGGCATGATTTTGCATGCCCAATTAACGATTTATGAGTGACGGAGGTTGGCAACACTGAGGAACTGACTCATGAATGCTCTGCTTTCTCCATCAAGGAAAAAAGAAGCTGAGGGAAATGTCAGAGCTGCCCTTTGGCTGTCTTCCCCACAGTGGGCAGAGCCCCCTGCCACCCCGCTGTGTGGCACATGGGGGAGCAGGAGTGAGCAGCCCTGCGAGGTCACCGCAGCGCACACGTGGCCTTAAAGAGCTGCCAATTCACTGCCTAGGTGGAAACTGAAGTCTGCAGTGCACCTGCCTCGACCAGGTGATAGCTCCAGCTGTGCAGTCACTGGAGGAGCAAACATGGAGGAACTCCATGGAGAAAGGAATACTCATGTATCTGCTGGGCAATCTCAAGTCTCACGCACAAGTCTTCTGAGATAAAACCCAAACCATGAAAACAGAAACAAGCCCTATTTATTCAAACATGCTAAAAACATCTCTTACTACCACTCTGCATAATGTGAAAATGTAGAAGAAAGGCAAGTATTGAACAAGTGAGATTCACTGGTAGAAGTTTTTTGAGACAGCTGTGTGAGCCTCTCATATTCACTGTGCACATGCATTTCTGGGAACACACTGTATACTAGCCAGCTAATCCCACTACTTCACTCTAGGTGGAACAGAGCTAACATCAAGGACAAGGATTGTTTTTCAATGTCAATAGAGTAAGTAAGTCCTGAAGGACCAAGATATTACCAACTGCGAGAGAAATGCTGATATGCCAGGGAGTAGCTGAAATTAATGGAATCACACTTCATTATAAATCAACTAAGAATTTGACCCTCTGTCAATACAAGGTAGATTAATAAAGCTTAATATATATGTACATATACATCAGACTCAGCCTGGAGATGGGTCTGTCTCAATACAGCTTCCATCTATTAAAGACCATTCTAATTCTGCCTGTGTGGCTCCAGGGCTTTCTACCCATCTGTGGTACCTCATGCAGCAACACACAGGACTAACGAAGTCAGCGCTCACTCATCTTTCATAATAGAAACAGAATGAGATGCCAAATTTCAATTCAGGAGCAGTTATTTCAGTTTTCTCAGACCCAGCATGGATATACTGGTTCTCCTCCAGTAGAACATACCCATACAAGTTCAGGCTTATAGCAGCTCTTGCAGCCTGACACGTTGGCATGTGTTGGCTCAGTCACGGCCACTCGGCACGCGCGTGTTTGTGCATGTGCACGTGTCCACAGTCCCTCACAAACGGGGTCTAACTCAAGTCACCATGAACTAAGTTATACTTCAGTGGCAGTGGGTTATGCTAAGTCACATTTCCATGTATCTGTCAGGAACTGGGAGTGTGTGCATATGGACTGTTACCACTGGCAACCAGAAGAGCACAATTACTGAAGTTGTACTACCTGAGAGCCTAAATTCTCAATAGGTACAGGCCATGGAAGAGGTGTTTGATGATATAAGTCAAATTTCCCTGTCTTGACAACTGCTTTATTCCTTTTTCAGTGATACTGTACAGGTCTGCAGCAGTTGCCAAATTTCAAACACTGATTGTAACCTCACTTACAGAAAAAAGAAAAAAAAACCAACCAAAATTCTTTTGGCCAGGAACTGCTAACTGAAATAGCTCAATGATTCCAGTGTATTTTGTTAGGATTTATAATCCCCAGAGTAAAACACAATCAGCATTTGCAACGCAATGTAAGTATACAAAAAAATCAAGTGGAAATAGGAATATTCACGCAGCCAAGAATTCTTCTAGGCTGGATCTGCTGATGTGCTGGCAGCTGCAGAGGCTTGCAGGCAAGGGGCTTGCCGAAGGGCATCTAGGATGCCTGAACTCCTGGAGCAGGAAGAGACAGACAGCCTGGGAGACTTAATAGAGGCAGGGTACCCATTCTGGCATTTTCAAATCTTAGGTTGTGTCTCTGTAGGGAAACTATTCTGATTTAAATAATAAGCACCACTGAAAATGGTCCCTGCTCCTCTCCTCCCACTTTTCCTTGTGCACTGGCATTTTTCTGGCCTCAGATGAGCTGGGTTGGAGATCTGAGCCAGCTGACGGCTCTCGGCTCCTTTCTGTAGGGCTAGTTTTCTGCTGATCTAGCTTTCTGAACACGCTTGCTGGTGGGGGCAGAACACTCAGTGCCAGCAGAAGGGGAGTGGTGTGGGGACAGGCAGGGGAAGGGAGAGAAGCAGAGCCCTCCTTGGCTGCAGCAGTTGAGCGCTAAGCCCATTTAGTGGCATCGAAGTATGACAACATTAGCATTCCTGTCCCATAAAGGAAGAACAATCAATTCAACTCCACTTCTTAGGGCTTCAAATCTGATTTTTCTAGCAAGTAGTTTGCTTGATTGTGAGCTACTTCCCATTGCTTAATGCAAGTAGAGCTGGCAAATGATGCTGCAACAGGACAGAGTTTTGAAACTTTCTTTTTCCCAAATCCTCACAAATTCAAATTGTTCCTGGTTGCATTTGTGCAGGCTCTCTGGGAACAGTGTTATAGGGAAGAGACCAGCCATGGATGCACATGTGGATCCATGTGAGTGCCTTGGGGCTGGGCAGGTGGGCCCAGGCTTTGTCGACCCTCTGAGATAATCAGCATAGCCCAAACCACTACAGAGAAGGACAAGGAAGGGAGGGAGAACACAGGGAAGGGGAGGCATGAGGTCACAGAGCTGAGATGGGACTGAGGCATCTTGACTGCAGGTAACACGGCCTGGCCAAGGTGTCCAGTCACTTCAGCACACACTGTGCATTCCCTTGAGTGCAGAGGAGCTGTGCTGTGGACCTGTCATCTCATGGCCACAGTGACCTCAGAAAGCTGTTTGTGTGGGGCCTGGCTCTCTCGGTTCAAACACTGCTTTGTACAGGTCCAAACAGCACAGAAAGTGGGCCAAAATTAACCAAACCCAACCAGGCAGTAACCATCACTCACCCCCTTCTCAAGGTAACCCAGTGGAAAGGCTTTCTAATTGAATTCCCATGTGTCTAATACAAAATAAATACAAAACTCCAGCTTCAGAAACACAGAGGCTGTAAGTGATGCAAGGCATCTGGAGCTGAGGTTTAATGCTGCTCTCTTCCCCACTCTACCATGCTGTCCTGGTCTCACCCCAATGTGTACACAGTGACTTTGGGGGTGCCAAGACTATTCCATGAGTGCTGCATGGTGCATGTGGAGCAGTTTCCACAGGGTGAACTAAGAGAACATAAATCATCCCTAACACAGCAGCTAATTAGGCCAGAGAGCGTCAAACAACCTCAGTGAAGAATCACATGAACAACTTTGTCTTATTGTGACACTCCAGGCTTGTGAGGTCTCCTCAGCTTCTGTTGAGCTTTCTTAGCTCAGCAGACTTTACATGGAGCAAGCGGCACATCAGCATCTACATAGCCAACAAATATAAAACCAGAGAATTAAAAGGTCCCAAGTCTCCACTCTGCACCTTTATTCTCCCTCTCTCAGACTGTAATACTATTTTTTGTTATCAACTGGTAATTTGCTGACCTCTCAATTCTTCCCAACAGCTGCAGCTTACAGACTTCTTCTAATGTTATTCCAATGAAAGTTTAATGAGATTTTTGCTTTAAATAACCTAATGAAATAAGGGTACCAATTAATCCCTTTGGGCTAAAGTCAGTTCCTCTTTATTTTTGCTCTCTAAAAGAGGCTGTAAAAGTCCCTCCTGCAGACGGTGGTCCTGTGGAACTTCATGGAGATTAACCCATGAGTTTCAACTCAAGTGTGGTGAGGAGTTTGAAATTTTTCAGTCAGAAAGGATTTTCCATTGTAGAAATATTTTGTTAAAAACAATATATTTTGCATAAAGTATTTCCAAAGAAAAAATAAGTACAGAATTTCAGCACTACAGGAAACAAAAAAAAAAAATCTTCTAAAGTAAAGTGAAACCAAATGACAAAATATAAAAATTCACCATGACATGGAAATTCCAATTTTCAGCTGGTGTAGCAGAAATTTTCAACTGTGCAAATAGCTTGACCTCCAGCTATTGAGTACCTTCTCAACAGGTCCTCAACAGCATCCATTCTANTAAAAGAGGCTGTAAAAGTCCCTCCTGCAGACGGTGGTCCTGCGGAACTTCATGGAGATTAACCCATGAGTTTCAACTCAAGTGTGGTGAGGAGTTTGAAATTTTTCAGTCAGAAAGGATTTTCCATTGCAGAAATATTTTGTTAAAAGCAATATATTTTGCGGAAAGTATTTCCAAAGAAAAAATAAGTACAGAATTTCAGCACTACAGGAAACAAAAAAAATCTTCTAAAGTAAGTGAAACCAAATGACAAAATATAAAAATTCACCATGACATGGAAATTCCAATTTTCAGCTGGTGTAGCAGAAATTTTCAACTATGCAAATAGCTTGACCTCCAGCTGTTGAGTACTTCTCAACAGGTCCTCAACAGCATCCATTCTATGCAACCATGTAGAATTCCCAAAACCAGAAAGGGCTCTTCATGTAAAATCTGTCTACATCTTACGTGCAAAGCAAGACACAGCATGCCACTCACAAATTTCAGCATTCCTAGATGAGATGTTGCAATATTCGCTACACTTGCTCTTGACAAGGCCAGGTTGGACAGGGCTCTGAGCAACCAGGACTAGGGGAAGGTGTCCATTGATTGGAACTAGATGATCTTTAAGGTCCTTTCCAACCCAAACCATTCTGTGATTCTGTGACACGGGCTGCACCTCCAGTGCAGATCATGGGCCAAGATCTGGGGTACTTGGTAAGGCTAAATTCTCACTGGACAGATGGGAATGGCTGGGCTGCAGTAGCACAGATCTCTGAGCGGCTCTTTTGTTCCCTTGAGCAATATCAGCCTGGGATCTCCCTGCCACTGCTGTTGGATGGCTTTTGCTCTCTGAATTAGCTCATTTAATGTTCATGCATCTCAACACTGCACTGTAATCTGCAGTGTAGACAGAGCATTATTTCTCATCTAAATTTATCCAGATTCAATTTTCAGCCACTGGATCCTGTTATGCCACTGTCTATCCATTTTAAAAACCTTCTATTATTAGAAATATGCTACAGAGTTGAACAGATCACATCCATCATCGCTTTGTGATCCTCCCACTGTTTTCCTCACTTTTATACCACAGTCTCCTGTCTCTGCATAGGGGTGTTCTTTTTTCAGCCTCTGTTTTACAGTGGGGAAGCAAGTGCAAGGCTGTGAGCGTGGCACAGGCTGTGGATGCAGCCCGTAGTGGAGGAGGACGATCAGAGGACAGAAAATACTGGTAAGTGCATCTGCTGTGTTGCTGCGTCCAGCATCACTGCGGGCACACTTGCATTATGTCAGTGTTTCACATGGTTGGTGGTGCCTGAAAGATTATTCTGGCTTTGGCTTGATCTCTCACCTGACAGGTATTTAGCTTCTGTCCTGCCCTGCTTTGTTCTCACAGTTATACACCAATGAAAAACTACCTTCTCTTCTCCTCTAAACTGTCCTCCAAACCTTTAAGTAAACCAGCTACAGAAAACAGGCTCTGTCGTTCACCTGGCTGTCAAATCACGGCTGGTTTTGGAAAGAGCTCAGATACAGATCTCATCGTGTGGGATCAGGTTCATCCACAGGGATGAGGAGAATCCTTTGTCTGCAAAAAGCAGCTTGCAAAGTTCAGTGCAAGTTTCCTGCTTAGTCCTGACGTTTGTGTGCTGCCCACACAACTGAAGTGAACAATGAACTGTGGGAAACATTCCTCTGCCGCTCTCGCCGAGCTGCCAGAGCGGGATGCAGAGCTAGGATTTATAGAGTTAAGAATTACACAAGGTTATACTGCTATATAAAATGCAATTAAGATGCAAAGAATATTTTATAGCCTGACTGCATCAGTGTCATAGAATTTCATAGCTGACTGTGTGTTTTTCCATTTCCTAGAGCACTCTTTAAAAGCTGAAGGAAATGTATTAAAAGCCAACAAGATTAAATTATACATAGTTCCTATTACTTTGCTCTTATAAAAGGACCTCACATGGACACCTCAACCTAAAACACAGGAATGATGAGGTTATTTTTGCCATAAGCCAAACATATGTCCTTTAGATTATGTAAGAAATACTTGTGGTCCCTGCTGGTGTTGTCAGAATGTACATCATATATTAGATTCCCGAATACACAGAAATACCCTGCTATTAAAGCTAAACAAAGGGATTTAACTGGTTGGACTAATGAATTTCAGGAACTGATTATCCATGGCAGTATGATACTGGCTGACGTGTTAAAACAGTGAAATAATGTAGGACCTTGCCTAAATAAGATTTATATACAGTGCCAGCTAGCTGGTAAAAAATAGCAATAACCTTTTAAAACATTAATTTAGGCTTTTATTAGAATACAAAGAACCTCCAGTTTTTGAAAGCAGGCATTGTCTTCCCTTTTAATTTCAACAGCACCATGGCTTGAATACAACACAGCAGGGTGTGTGTTTTCTAAAGTTGGGTTATTATCAGAGTGCTCAACGCAGTTTGCCAATAAGCCTTTATTTGGCAAAGCTTAAAACTGCTGACAAATGAGATTCTTCCTCCAGCAGTAAAACAAGGCACAGTTAAATATGCCTAATTACAAAAACACACCGAGAACCACTGTGAAGTATGCACATCGCTGAAAAATCAAATGATCTCTGCATCACAACTGACCGGCTGGCATCCCAATGCCATCTCATCTCATAAAATTATATAAACACAAAAGACCTAGACACAGGATCCTGTCTGGTTTATTCCTTATGCCATCCCACCACACCCAAAAGACCCCATCAAGCCCTTCCTCAGAATGCAGTGATCCACTGCCATAAGACAGCCTGCTTCGGCTCCTGCAGTCACACTGGCCCTTAGGAACCATCTAACCATGCCAAGATGAGTATCCTGTAAGATCAGAAGCAAGTTTAAGCACACAGAGGGAGAAATCTGAAAATAAATTTCTCATCTTGAACCACAAATTCAGTGAACTGATTGTTTGCCTACAAAAGTATGGCAGTGCTTTTTCTTCAGTGTCTCTGCTACTTTCTTTCCATTGGTGTGAATTAATGCAGTGCTGAGGGTGCAATAAAAACCTTGAAACTAAATGAAAAGATAAATCTGTTTAAAGTGAAGTAGCTCTTTGTATCTTTCTCCAATGTAAGACTGGATCACTACAGACTTGTTTCTTTTGTCTAAGAGTGTAGGACAGTGTGCACTTCAAGTTCAAATGTGAATCTCATTCCATGACAACTATATGTAGGCATCACTAGCACTGATGAACTCTATTCTAATTCCAATGGAATTAGTACTGTTCTGGGCTAAAGGTTGTTTCTAATGTACCTTTCATCCATCAGCATTTCAGTAGCTATTTGTGAGCAACATTGTCTGACAAGAGAATATAAGCAGTGAAGAACCACAGTGAGCAAGACAGAGAAATAGAAAATTATTTAAAAATTGCGTTTTGATTGAGGAAAATAGTCCATTTAGTTTACATAGTATAAAACTTTTGAGCAGAAAACTATCTTGACCTCAATTTCAGGACATTTAATTACCAGGCAAAACTCACACCAACAGGAGTAAATTGGTACAACCATAAGCAATATTGCTGTTTTGTGTCTATGGTGAGGGTTTTTTTTGCATATTTTTAGTATTTTAAAATATGTGCCTATTTTAAATGTTTCATATTTACCAGAAATATTTGTAAAACATCAAGAAACACAAAGAGAAGTAGCCCATTACAGCGAAGGCAAGTACAGAGTAAAAATGCCAGAGCCTCAAATAAAATGTTCTCTAATATAATGGAGTGTCTTATTTGTTGCTATGTCCTGTCACTTCTTTCAGCTGCACTGAGTGTCCCTGAATGGGGATTTACAGCAGCCACCACAGTGTGTCTAGCTGCTTAGTCTGTGACTACATTTAAGCCAGGGCTGAATGGTTTTATGTTTATTCTCACTGTGTTCAGGATTGAATTGTCTTAGTTTCCAGCGTAGGTTTTCTGGCCATTACAGCCTTAAACTCAAATTTTAGTTTGAAAATTAAATTGATACTTCCCAGTTTTCCTGTGCTATCTGAGGTCTGATACACTTGCACCTAAATAACATTAGGAATCTCGTCAGAAATGCCTGAAATGCCAAAGGAACTCTAAATTCCCTTTTCAAAAGCATTGAAATTGTAAGAGAGGACCAATTTAATAGAGAACTAATTCACTTAGGCTTCTGAGTGCACCAAGTCACTTTTGAAAATAAGCCCCAGCCTCTAAGGTCATGTAAGCCCTTTTGAAAACTTTACACGGCAGCTCAAATTCACCTTAATTGTATTGATAATAGAGCTCAGGCTCAGGCTGAAACAGGATTCCTGGGAATCATGTATAACCAAAAAAAAGATCCTAGTTTCATTGTGAGATCCCAGGTTAGGCTTGCAGAGCTGGCAGGGCAAAGAGAAGAGCTTTTCATTGATCATATGTGATCTGTAGATAACTGAGACACAACAACAGCGCTCTAGATGTGTATCTTTCTGAAAAGGACAGTTGTTAAAAGGATAAGAGGAAACCTTAGGAGAACAACACACAATATATTGGTCTAGAAATTAACAGCTGCCCAAAGCAGAATTGGTATGATGTGTATGGAAAGTCCACTATTCAGGTCACTCAAAGCTGTGTTCATATCTAAAACTAAACAGCTGCTCATTATGTGCTCAGAGCGGGCTGTGATGTGAGCATGTGAAGTAGTGTGCTGTGCTGGCCAGAGCCAGCAGGGCAGGGAAACTGCAGGCAATTCAGAAGACAGCAGCAAATGAGATGAGGAAGACAGAAGGACCAAGGTATGAGAAAAGATTAAGAGTTAACTGTACATAGCCTGCCTGAGCACTGAAGTAAAGTGCCCTGCTAATATAAATGCCTTGGAAACAGAGTTACTATTTACAGGGGTGTTTTAATCATAGTATCACAGAATACCATGAGTTACAAGGGAGCAAACAGGATCATCAAGTCTTGTAGGAGGCCTGCAGGAAACCATCCCCAAGTATCACACCATGTGCCTGAGAGCATTGTCCAAATGCTCCTTGAACTCTGTCAGGCTGGTGCTGTGGCCACTTCCCTGGGGAGCCTGTTCCAGTGCCCAACCACCCTCTGAGTGAAAAAAAGTTTTCTGCTATCCAATCTAAACCTCCCCTGATTCAGCTTCATGCTGTTTTCTCGAGGTCACCAGAGAACAGACATCAGTGCCTGCCCCTACTCTTCCCCTCATAAGGAAGCTGTAACCACAGTGAGGTCTCCCCTCAGTCTCCTCCAGGCTGAACAGACTGAGTGACCTCTGCCACTCCTCGTATAGCTTCCCCTCAAGGCCCTTCACCATCCTTGTGGCCCTCCTTTGGACACTCTCTGATAGCCTAATGCCTTTTTTCTATTGTGGCACTCAGAACTACCCCAGCCCTGGAGGTGAGGCTGCCCAGTGCAGAGCAGAGCAGGACAATCCCCTCCCTTGCCCGGCTGGCCATGCTGTGCCTGATGCCCCCAGGACAGGGCTGGCCCTCCTGGCTGCCAGGGCACTGCTGGCTCATGTTCAACTTGCCATCAAGCAAGACTCCCAAGTCCCTTTCTGTGGCACTGGTTTCCAGGATCTCATTCCTCAGTCACACAACTAGGATTGCCCTGCCCCAGGTGCAGACTCCAGCACTTGCCCTTGTTAAACTTAATATGGTTAGTGATCATCCAGGCCTCTCATTTTTGAGGTCCTCTCTGCAGGGTCTCTCTGCCCTCAAGGGAGTCAACAGTTCCTCCCAATTTAGTGTTGCCAGCAAACTTAAGTGTTCCCTTGAGTTCAAGTCATTAATGAAGATGTTGAAGAGAACTGGGCCAACCAGTTAAACCAGGGAACATCAGGAATGGATTTAAAAACTTGGACACATGTAAGGCATACATCAACTTGACAAGTTACTGTGTGTAAGCAGAGCCATGGTAAATCTTTACCTGTGCACTTTTAGCCCAAACACTCATTTGCACTAGACTGCCCTGAAATAGGTTAGAGCAGGCTGAAATTTTTGAATGCTGCAAGGGAGAACAAAGCTACCACCAGAGCTGAGCTCAGCTGGGAAAACTTCTTCATGAGGCCAAGTGCTAAGGAAAAAAGAAAAATAAATATTCTGGATATCATGAAAAAAATGCTTAACTCTGAGATCTACTGACTTTATTGTTGTGTCTTCAGGAAGAAGAGGAAGACTTATTATTTGAGTTGCCTAAAAGTAGACTGACAAAATAAAAGACAGTGTACTCCAAGTGTACAATAACTGAAACAGCAAGGAGAATAGTTAGACGTCCCAAAAGTATGAGCAGCTTTCTTCACCTCTTATTTCTGCAACTGTCAGATTTCTTTCTGTGGAGTACTGAGGGAAAGAGTCTAAACAGAACCAAAGCCCCTCAATATCCCTTTTGTTCCAGGATTCAGTTTACTAGACCATTTTTTCAACCTCTCTGATGTTAGAATAAATGTTTTCCCATTTGCTATCTGAAACTGAGAGTGACAAAATACCCCAAGAAAAAATGTTCTCATAGCATTTCCAGTGGGACAAGACACAAAGGTTGCTAAAAATCTCATGAGAAAGTTTATTATCAAGATATTTCCAATCCCATTTTTCAATGTTCTGCTCAATGCTACACTGTTGCCAAAACTGACTCTAAGCTTTGCTCCTCCTGAAAGCTGTCTGTCAGCGATCACTGCAATTTTAGGTATAACTACCAAAAATATAGGTAGGTATATTGCAACTAGGTGTAACTGCAAGAATTGAGGCTGATGGGCAGTTGTCAGTGTGGGTATGAGATGTGGGAGCTCTTCCCTGGAAGGCAGTGGGGAGCTCAGTGAAGAGAATAGGTAGGTCAGAAGACCCCTCAGTCCTGCTCTGCCTTGCCAGCATGGAAGGACATGGTTTAGCCCATGCAACTGCACAAGATTTCACAGGATCACAGGACAGGTCAGGCTGGGGAGGATTCCAGTGTGTTGTCTGGTCCAACCACCCTGTTCAAGCAGGGTCATCCCAGAGTGCATGGCACAGGATTGAGCAGTTGCAAGAATAGCAAGGATTTGGTCCAAAGCAAAACCACACGTAACATGTACAGATGAAGGCTGGGGTCCTTGGCACCCACAGAACCCTCTGTCCCACCACATCACTTGCTAATCCTTGCTAAGAACGTGATCACTTGCATTTCCACTCATGCAAGCATCTTGGTGATGCTACCCCTCTCTGTCTTACTTCATGGACTTCTCTGAGTGTGGTGCATCCCCACCAGATAGAGTCTTAAAGATCACCTTCCTGGAAAGTGCCTTGAGTTCTTCAAACAAAAGATATCCTGGAAAATATTACAGAAAGGCTTCAATCAGTACTAAAGTGCCTCAGTGCTTGGGCCTTGTCTCATGATTTTTCTTTATATATATATATGTAATTCCAAAAGGAAACTATGATCTCCCAAATGTTCTTATGTTCAGTAAAATAACAAAGCTCTTTTTTTGTTCAACATGAAATAGAAAGGCTTTTTGGTCTTCACAGTGTTTTTTCTCACATCCCTTTCATTGAGATGACGTGAGGAAAAAAAAGAACAAAGAGGGGGAAAAAGGGGGAAAAATAAAAGATGAAGAAATTTCATTTATCAGCTTCAGATTTTTCACTTTTTATCTTTCCATCCCAATCTGAAAATGTAAACATAACTTTCTGATAAGATTCTTACTTTCGCAAGAGACCTTTTCCGTAAAAAATTAGCATCTACATTTTAAAAATGAACAGCTATGAACAACATACAGCCAAAGCCTTGGCTTTGGGGCTTGCACAGGTTTTAGTTTACAAGCATGAGAAGTTTAAATACAAGACTGTAAGTGTTCTTTGATACAGGAGTGATTGGAAAAATTCCAAAAGCTTTGAAGTGGAGAGAAAATATGTATATTTAGGAAAAGAGCAATTAAATAACATAAACAATAATTAAAATATTGCAATATAAAGACTAGGATGTTGAAAACTTGCATTGACTAAAGAATATATGAGAAGAGTGCTTTTTTTGGCTCAAACCACAATGCTGAAGATATCATTAAAACAATGGGGAAGAAAACTGTTTTACATCCATGTTAATAATTTCATGACAGTGCTGTGATTTAGTTATAAGTGATTCCAGTGTAAGTACTGGTTTAAAGCTAGAGGAATGGGAAATAAGGTTTTACTTTAGGTTTTACTTCCTGATACGAAAGCATCTGACTTTTTAGAAATATGATAGGACTGATCTGTTCCTTGTCTCTATGGGTTTATCCTGATGCAGACCACCTGCAAATCCTGCCCAATAAATTTGCATCACTTGAATTTTATTAGCGGATGAAAAAGTCATGATCTGACTGAGTCAGTCTCGTGACTGAGACGAATGGAAAAGTTGTCAATAGAAAAATCTGAGAAAAACCAAAACCCCTCAATTCTAATTGAACTTGTAAGTTTGACAACAAAAAGTAGACACTCTCAGCTCGAGGCCATGCAGCCTTTGATTGCCAGCTCTGGGAATGCGCAGGTGTTGGATCACCCACGGCAGTGCTGCCCCATGGCTCCCCTCAGGCAAAACCCCTGCTCTTTGATCCCTCCCCAGATCTCAATGGGAGTTCCCCCCTCCCTGGGTCCAGGTGGACTAGGGAAACTGGGAAAGCTCTCTCTGAAAATGAAATCCACTTTGCAGACCCTGTACTTTAGCTCCTCCTCTCCACACGAGTGAACTGGAGAGTGGAGAACAAGAGTTCCACCCATTTTTCCAGAGGTGAAACAGGGCTGCTATCCAAATGCCTCAAGAGTGATGCACCATGGACAGGCAGTGGGAAGAAGATGTCTAGAATATCTGTGCAGTACAGACCAGGACAGACAGTGACAAATCAGCATGTTTGCACTGTGGAGGGGCAGATACACCTTTCACTGCTCTTCCCTGAGACAATACCCACGTGTAAAAGGTTTGGGCATAAACTTTGTTCTGGTGGATTCTCCTGATGTGTTCATATACAAACATCAGCATTTGCCAGGAAACTATCTTGCAATGTTATATGACAACTTTACTGTAGTCTTTGAAAGAGCCCAGATCCATTCTCCCAGGTCAGACTTGTGCAGATCACTACAGGAATCAGGCTCACACTTTCTGCAGCACCCATCTACACTACACTGGCAGTCAGATTCAGATTACCTTTACCCTATCTGAAAAAATTTAGAGGACTGACTACATTTGCTACAGCAACAAGTTGTCAGAGATGTTATATGGGACAGTGGGAGTCAGGAATGAGAAAGAAATAAAAAGAAGAAGGAAGGGAGAGAAAGGAAGAGANCAGGTGAGGCAGCCCAGACAAAGTGACACTCCCATGTCACCAGAGAACACAGCTGGTCCACACCGAGGAGATGCAGGAGCTGGAAGTTTCAGAAGAGGAGTATAAAAAAAGGAAGGAAGGAAGGAAGGAAGGAAGGAAGGAAGGAAGGAAGGAAGGATGTTTCAAGCTTTCAGAGACCAGCAAGTCAACACCACAGTCTCAGCAGGGTCCATGGCAAAGGTAAGGCCTGTCTAAGCCAGATGCAGGACATGATGTGGGACAGAACATGTCTATGGAGTGGGCTCTCTGGAATGACTCTGAAGTCCAAGGCTTTGCCACATTACTGTTTCACACAATTGGGCTACAACACAAGCTGTGAAACTATGCCTCCAAAAATGCAGAACAGCTGGAATAACTAATTGCTCAAGGAGGAAAACGTTTCAAAAAAAGTCACCTCTGCCATGGGCTAATGCCATGGTTTAAGGTGCTCAGAGTACCATGAAGACAGTAGAGCATGAAAACCTGAGGCAGAGAAAGGAAACAGTGAAGGAGAGAGATAAGGAATGCTAAAACTTGGCTCTTTTGGTATACTTTGGAGATTTTAAAATTATACCCATTTTTGTGCTGATAATATTGAGACAAATGCAGGCATACAATTGCAGCCCACAGGAGGGAAAAGAAATCAGGAATATCAGCATCAGTTTTCATTTGTGGTCTTCAATCAAATCTGATGCCAGTCACAAGAACAAGAACACCAAATGCTGACCTGAATCCCCTCTCCATCAGCTTTTATTTCTTATCTTTTAATTTTTGCTCCTCTGAATTCTAAAGAAGAAGAGAATCAGAGTCTTGTATCTCTGAATGTGGCATCTTCTATAGGTACTGATTCAGGGGTTTAATTCAGCTTTGGCACTACAATGTGAATAAATTTGGGTATGTGTTTAAGCATTCAACACAAGGCTGTTTGGCAGGCTCACTCATAACTGCCTGCCCTGAAGGTTATTCAGTTTGTTTGTTTGCACCTTTTCCTGTAATACCTCCAATAGTCACTGTCATGGAGAGGATGTTTCAGTAAATGTATGTTCCCCTGAATTAGCAAGTTAATTTCTAGGCAGTGGGGAATGATCTGATGAGCATTCAGCCATCACCACACTAACAAATGACAGTAGCAAAAAAAGCCAGATAAACTGCACGGCCAAAGACCCAAGAGTATTTTAGAAGTGAGTTGAAAGCCTACAGGGCCAGATCCTCCTCTCCCCTTTACGTTTCCACAGCAAACCACATCCTGTCATTGAGAACCTGGTGAAAGCGAAAGTTTGCTGAGCAGAAGAGCCCCTGTGCAACCATTAACAGCTCTGAGCAGGAATCTGACCCAGCTCCTGCCTGAGAGGCAGCAGGAAAAAATACAGTCCTCTCAGGAGCATGAGGCAGGTTACAAGTTGCTACCTTGACAGCAAATCTGCCCTCAACTTCCCTTGAATGTGGGAGAAGACAAGAAATGCTGTATACTTAGCACAACAGAAATGCTTTTCTGATGCTTGGAACCCATCCCCAGCAGGGAATAATGAAAAACCAGCAATATAAACCACAGGCAAAGGGATTGATCTGCAAGTGGTACAAACTGATAGGGTTGAGAGAATCCAGCTGACTGATGCTTTGAGGCTACCTGGGGCTTATACTTCCTTTTACTGAAAAATTCATAAGTAATTTTCACATAGCTTAGTGAGAATATTTTTCTGCATTCCTTTTCCAGCAAACCTGAACTGGACTACACACAAAGGGTTTGCATACACTGGAAACAAAGCCAAATTACAGACGTGGATTTCAAGGAGATCAGTTAAAGGACGTTAAATACTAATATGGAAGGTTTAATTCTGAAATAGAATAACTGTAACTTGTTTAAGCACTGAATCAAGCAAACTAAAAGCTCCTTTATTATGAACAAAAGCATGTACCCATGGGTTTAATAGTTTTTACATCAAGCACTTTAAATTCACATTTTAGTTATTTCCCTCTATCTTCCATGCAGATAAGCCCAAGCAGTACCACTTTAACTGAGGTTTTGTCTCAGGTGCCAGCTTACCCTCTGTAGCCACTCTTAAATGTGGGTATCTCTGCAGGGGTTTACACTAGCTTTCCTAAACTGGTTTACAAAATAAACCTAATTCAGCTACTGTGTGAAGATAAAATCTAAACAGCTGAAAGAATGGGATTTATAGATAAATGAGGAGGGATGGCATAAAAGCTTCATTGATTTCTGGCTGTGCTTCTGTTCTAAATCCCATTGTCTCCTAGTCTGTTGCCTCTGTTGAAGACTGTTGGATCTTTCTTTTTTGATTTAAAACTTCAGCTGAGTTTCAACTTACTTCACTAGACTGACAATGAAAACTTAATCCATCTTGGAATCTGCAAGATGTAAAAGGCTGTGAGTTAGCCAGGCTTGATAGGACCCTGATTGGGAAATGGCCAGTGCTTTTTGCTGTTACAGGCTGTTCCCATTCACCAGAGACATCCCCACCTTCAGCCAGGACTCTGCAGAGCTGAGGCCACTAAAGACAGGGTGGTAGTGCATAGGGCAACAGAATCTCCCTCTTTTGCATATGAATCCAATCTCATTTCATCTTCTGGTTAGATGCAGACTTCTATATGGCCACAATATCACTCCATGGTCACATGGTTTGCACACTCTGAGCAAAATACCCCAGACTGACACCACAGGCTTTTGGTTTGCTGGATAGGACTAGTGGAAAGTGCTGCTGCACATGGCAGTGGGGTTGGAACTAGATGATCTTTAAGGACCCTTGCAACTCAAACTATTATATGATTATAAGATAATCAATAGAATAAAAACACATAGAAAAACTAATCTCATCCCATCCAGACACTTTGGTCATGCTTGGTAGAGATGGAGTCCTCATTATACATGACCCAACATCTGGTAAAGCATTTAGAAAATGCTAATGACTAATGACAGTGACAAACATCTTTGAGGAGGATATAATTTGCAATCAACTAAGGCAAATATTTATACATGCCATTATCACTTCCTGGTGGGATTACTGTAATCCATTATTTGCAGGTCTTCATGCTACCGTGCTTCCTTTGGGGATTTGAATTTTTGCAGAACTGTGGCTCCAAAATGCTCATCCCAGCCAAGATTCATTACTCACGTTACAGGCAAAGCTCCACCGACTTCCTCTGCAGCACAGAACTGACTTAAAAGACTTCTTGCTTATATGCAGAACCAAATGGTGATTAATCCATCATGGCTGTAGTGCAAAACTGGTTTGGGTCTTAATTCCAAAGGTTTTCCATAAATTGCTGTCATTTTGCATAGCATCTAAGGGTTTACTCACAATCTAAACATGTTAAGGACCAAAATAAATGTTGTTAACACAAAAATCACTTCACTAGCTATGCCTGTAAAAAGTGTCCAGTGCCTTTTCAAGGGCCTTGATTAACTGAGAAGTAATTACATTCTGAAAACTGGTGAGTAATTTCACATTTGTGGCACTCAAGAGACTGGCCTCTGCTCCCTTTTTGCTTTAGTGCAGATATATGCTAACCTCACAAGTTTCCACCGATGTCAGGGGTTGCTGCTCAGCATTCTGAGAGATCATGCTGCTTCCCAAGGTGCAGTTAAGAGCAATTCCAGAGCCAAGAGTCTTTGAGTCACAGCCACTCAGCACATGGTAGCAGGAGTTTTAAGATGTTGCCACCAGCTTTTCCTATTCCTCAGCAACAAACCACTGTCTCTGGCCCAAAGCTGCAGACAGGACCAGAGGAGGAGTGTTCAGCCTGAAGGACAGAGCAAAGCTGTTCTTACACAGCTGCTGAACAGTGCATGCCAGAGGCTGAGCCAGAGGCTCCAGGGCTGGCTCGTGCCAGTGCTGAGCCAAGGGTGGTTGGTAATCCTGAGACAAGAGTCAGCAGAGAGCTGCAAGAGGGAGATGCTTTCATTTTTGCAGTGAATTTCATCAGGACTTTTTCTGTCAGCACCTCAATTTTTGCAAATGTCAGCCTACAGAAATAGCTGATGCTGGGCAAGATGGCCCTGATGTTTCATCCTCCCCAGCAGAGGCCCACCAAGCACCACTGCATCACCTGACCACCTCCCAGAAGAGGCTTTGACAAGGTGCACGACAAGCTAAACAGGGAGGGGTTAATTTCCAGGCAACCTCCAGCAACTAATACAAGGCTGTCATCAGCTCAGTGCTAAGCAGATGACTCTGAACACCTTAAAAAGAAGACACTATTTCTGCAACTGTGGCAGGGGGATAATAGCTTAAAGAGATCACCTTTAAACTGTAAAACATAGATGACAAACAACAATTTTTGGAACATCCTCCCTAGCATTATCTGAAGTGGGATAAAAACAACATCACTTATTATAAATTTTGACTGACAGTCCCAAACCCCATCACTCCTGAAGAACACATAATTTTGAGGCTGAGTAATCATTAGAGCACAACAATGTGATAAACAAAGCTCTTCAGTGCAGTTGCTGCTGCCAGCTCTTCAGTGCAGAGCAGTTTTACATGGAGTGTGTGTCTTGGGGTGAAACTGAGTCCTTCTGACAACTTTATTTGTCTGCAAGACGTGGCTCCTTAGACATCTAAGCAGGAGACAGCATGTACTCCAGGCCCAGTCCATACGGTGGTACAAACCTCCCCAACAAACACTGAATATCAAAGACCTCAACACTGTTTGCTCCACAGGCAGAATGCCACTCTTCAACCTTATCTTGAAAGGGTGTTTAAGGTACATGTCAGCATGTGCATTTAACAAATAGGTAATTAAACTCCCTTCTAAGCTCTCAAGAACTGGTGTTTCCCTCCTGGAAGAGGCTGGCAGAACAAACAGCATGTGTCCAAGGGACAGTCCCTGTTGCACAACACACTACTCAAGCGTGGTCAGATGTAAAAGCAGTGAGCTGGCAACGGGTGAGAAGTGAGCAGAGGCAAAGATGAAGCTTAACTAATTTGTTAGAAGTAGTGATGTTCTGAAGTTTTTCCAAGTCTAACTCAGGTCTGTGTCTTTCTTCAAAAGAAAAAGGGAGACAGACCAAAACACCCAAGGGCTAATGGTGCTTGGAAAGAAAGATGGAGCTGTAATCAAGCTGACTTTAGCAGCATGGAGAGCTGCATCGCTGCCACTGTTTTCTGAGCAGACAGAAAAGGTCAGATTTCTAGCTACTAATCAGTAGCTAGAAAGCAGCCTCAGGATTTAGTCTTGGCATCATTTCTGGAAAAGGTTAAGAAGTCAAAATTTATTATTGTGACATTCTCAAATAATTAACTTATGGATGAGACATGATTTTTTTATCAAGTGTAAACTGAAAAAGCATCTTCTTGTACACTCAGCAATCCATAGTCATAGAAAAGTCTGGGAAATAGTTTCCACTGCTTTGGTGTGTCAATCTGACACCATGAGAAAATGAGGAAACAGGAAGAGGCAAGGTCTCTCCTGGTACCTGCAGAAATAACAGAGCAATGGTAGCTGCAAAGGAGAAATCTCTCTCCAGAAGATGGAGACAGTCTGCAGATGCCCTTTTCCTTGAAGAAGGCAATGCAACAGGCTCTGGGAAGAAATTATTCCACTTTAAAGGCCAAAACTGATGAATAACACTTCAAACCTCTCACCCTAAGGAAGTACAACTTTGGTTCATAATTAGGTGAGCTAAATAAGTAGTCTGCAATGGAGCAAGGACATCAGACGTGGTGGTAGGTCTTACCTCAGACAGCAGCAAAAAAAGCAGTGGACATTAGAGAGATTTGATATGAGATAGGCTGCATTACTTATATGTTGTTGCTTTAAGTCCTTTTTGGAACCCTAAAAGCTCCCTCTGCATTTCTAGGAGCAATTTGGAAGCATAACTCCAACCATGCTGATATCTAGCATTTCACCAAAGCTAGTATTTCCTCCTTGTTTTAATAGCATAGCTTGAGATTCAGGCTATGTTAGCAACTTCTGTGTGCGGTCCTGCTGTGTACTGCGTGCATCTTATCTAATGCAGAATTCAGCTGCTGGGCTTGGGGTAAATAAGGTTTGAATGTGTCTTCATAAGCCCCTTTCACCCACAACTATGGCACAATGATGACAAGGAGTCTTTAATCATTACTTCTGGTTGCTGTCATTGCTGTAGTCAGTGACTCAAATTTTCTCCTAGGTGAAACCTGACAGCAAAGCAAGTTGGAGAATGATTTTTGTGTGGAAAACAGTAGGGGGGCATAGAGTAAGGTTGTGTATCACATAACATTAAATCATCTCCTGGTGGCAGACAGTGACTCTGTCTCATGTAATAACAGTCTATTTGGTCTTAAATCTCAATGAAGCAGTCAGCTGTGCTGACAGAAAAAACAAAAAACCAAGAGGGCAGGTGGGGCAAAGCAAAAGTTCCTCTGACTGCCTGAATATTAAGCCCGTCTTTCATGAAGGCAACACGAACAGTTAACACACAAGCATCATTTCCTTCTCCCTGTTGCTCTTGACCTAGTAGCCAAAAAACACAGAGCACATGTGGCAAATTTGATCTGTAGATAACTGCACTCAGTAGAATTGTAACAGTGCATTAACATGAAAAATAACACACGGCACAGCTGCGTGAAAGTGGATCTGGTGCTTGTCACATGTATTTTAATAGAAGATGCCTAGAAGGTGATCTCAGAACAAACATGCCACAAAGCAAAAGACAGAAAGGAGAAAAACACCCCCAAACCTCTGCATGTTCTTAAAGGGGTATTGATATACGAAGTGTATGTTTGAAAGGATTTAAATGAAATTGTTTTAAGGTAGAAATCTCTCTAATCCTTTTTATACAGTAGACCTCAGGCACCAAGGGCTTTGGCAGACGGGCTCTGGAGAATCTTGCTGGGGTGGTGCAAGAGAAGCATCTTGATGGCACCCCATCCTTTCCTTCTAGCAGCTGATGGAGGGGAGTTTGGGTCAGTGCCTTAGCCAGCTACCTCACTGCTATTGTGGGCTGAGCTCACCTTCATCAGGGTATTGAGGGCAGGAGTGGGAGAAGACCCTCCCTTCTGCAAACTTGTCTCCCAGGAAGGACAACCTCCCCAGGGCAGTGGGGTAGATGGCTGAGGCAGCAACAACTTACCAGCCCAGCAAGGTTCACCAAAGATTAGTACCCTTAGAGACACAAACACACGGGACTGTCTTGGTTTGGATCAGATTTTGGCTGTAACCTTAAATGTGCAGCATTTTCTGTGAGTCCCTAATCAGAACCATCTATGTATGAGCTTTTTATTTCAAATTCTTGCAAAATGATTCCTCCCTTATAAAAGACAGAAGGATGGTAGTTACATGTAAACAATAAATATTGCTATGGCTTCTTATCTTTGGAAGGTTCCAAAGCTAACCTCCTCCAGTGTCTTTCCAGCAAATATTTTAGAGCTGTATCTTCCCCACAAAACCTTGCATTCCTCGACTGTTTATTGTCAGTGAGCTGATAACCTTGACAGTCCATTTTTACAAGGTCTCAGCTAAAACTTTGAGGGAGGTTGGCAATCTGTGTGAGCTTTCCAAAACTGTTGTTTTCCACACTCGTGCATTTTCCAGCATAACAAATCACTGACTCTTTAAAAATCTCTTGTCATTAGCATTTTGGCATGTTTCACTTCAAGAAGAAGACAAGCCAAGAAAACTCAGTGATGATGTTATTAAGCTAGACAGGGAGCACCTGAGGATTTCAGCTCCTCTGCAGTATTAGGAGAGATTTTATTTTATTGAATGCCATGAGTGTATTAGGATGAATACCTCTGTTTGCATCCTAGAAAGCTCCCTTAACTACCAGACAAAGGCTTCATCTGGCAACTTTAACTCAAGCCCCAGTAAATATTTTTCATGGATAGAAAACTAAGCGTAAATGACAGATTTAGCTCAGGGGAGCTATGGTCAGGCCTGAACTGCACTGACAGAGCTCTGCTGGGAAGCCTGCATGCTGCCTGCATATAGCCAATATAATAAGCCCTGTGACCTTCTCAGTTCTGAGCATTTGACAAGGGGATGAAAGTACTGCATGAAAAGCAAATCTGTAAAAGCAAAATCCAGTATTCTCTTCCCAGGGTGCACATGACCGGATACTTCTATTTGGTGGGATAGCAGGCACCCGAGATGGTTTCTCTCTAGGATGCACACTCAGATACTGGGGTGATGGGTGATCTCCTTAAAAGAAAAAAAAAAAAAAAAAAAAAAAAAAAAAAAAAAAAAAAAAAAAAAAAGGAGGGCAATAGCCACCAAACTGAGGTCATTTAGACCACTTTACTGCTCCTGAAAGATATGAATATCTCCCCTTGCTTAGGGAGACAGTGGGGAGAGGAACTTCTTCCAATATTCAGAGCTCTCTGGCAGAGGATAGGAGGAGCACATGCTTCCAGCCCCCAAACTTTTCTTATTTCCAACAGGGAGAGACTGCAGCCACCATATTTTCCATGAGGAGAGGACAAAGACCTTTGTTGCAGTGTTGCAAAGGTGGCTGAGGAATCAGCAAGAGAAGAGGTGGGGGAAGGAAGGAGCCGGCATCCCCCGATTGTACCTACAGCTGCCCCCCTTTGGGCAGGTCTAGGCCCCATCACTCTCAGTGTGATTAGGGCTGTCACATCGGCTGTGTGAGAGCTGCAGGCTGAGCAGAGTGTGAGTCCTGCCAAACCTCCAGGGCACAAAGCCTCTGAAAGCTGGGCCAAGCCCACAGGGCAGAGGGGAAAGGCCCCATCCTGTGTAGTGTGGAGAGGAGCTGGGCAGCCTCAGGCAGGATTTCGCTCTTTGGACTTTCATAAGGGATTTAGAAGCAAAGTCTACACTTTTCAAAATGCTCCAGGAGCTGAAGCTGGGCTGTGGGTCCAGCTGGGATTCATGGCCTCAGATAGCCCAGGAGAGCTGGTTCTGTCAGTCCTTCTGGTGAAGTAGGGGAATGAAACAGGAGAAGGCAGTGAGTCCACCACATTCCAGCAGAACCATGTCGAAATCAAAGCTTCTCCTTTAGGCTGCTCAGCTTTGCTGTGTCAGCAAATTCCATCAGAAAAGCACCATTTCCTGCGTTTTCTTCTGACCCGGCCTGGTGCTCAGTTCCCTCACCCAAGATGAAAGTCTCACACAGATCTTGGAGATAGGAATGTAGTATAGCAAACCCAACCAGTAGTGAGTGTGAAAAGAAGAGGGCATGGGCATTGTGCAAAGAGTTGTCATGGAGGTAAAGCTAAGAGAACAGATGAGTAGTAGTGCTGGAAAATCAGATTACTGCAAGCCCTGCTCCTGGCTCACTTCTTCATCCTTTCCCTGTACACAGAACACAACCTATGCCAATGACCACCACAAATGAGCACAACTCATAATTAAATAAACAGCAAAGTGTTATTCCATGCATGGCCATGAGTGTGGCCATGCAGGGAGACCCCACATTCTGCTGAACAAGCATAGGAACCTCTGTGGAAGCGAAAGGACCAACTCCCCCAGCCTCTGAGGAAACTCACAGCCATACAACACCAGAGCACAGATCTGTGGGGCAGATCCCCACAACTTGGACTCTTAACTGCAATCACAAACAAGGTATCTTAGCCTTCCAAAATGATCCTCAACTACTGCAAAGAAATAGTTTCGTAAGTTAAAGCCTTTGTGTTATTGCCCTGTCTCCCCTTCATTTAAGTGTATTTATTTTCAGAAGGCAGCAGGGAATCCTTTCTGGATGTGTGTGTGATGGTCAGCATGCTGGGACTGAGCTCATTTGGAAATCAGGGCTCATTTAAAAATCAGGCTTTGCAACAAGCAATAGCATTGATGAAGGGCAAGGTGTGGGAGAAGGGGTCAGATCTATGTTTGCTGAACATGCCAACTAAAGCTGTGTTTGAGGAAGAGATCCAGGGCTCAAAGCCTGAACTCAGCTCTGCTAAAGTTCATTCCTGCTCCAGTTAGTAGAAGAAGGGGTTGGGAGCCCACCAAAAGCTGGTCTAGCTGCCTGCACAAAGTGGGACAAGTCCCTCTGTCGTACATGCACTTTTGGGAATGTGCCATCCCACCAAAAAAACACCTAAAGCCCTGCAGACTTTACTCAGGCATGGAATTTCTCACAGCTCAGCAGCAAGCAAATTCATGGGCAAAACATTGCAGAAGTAGCTCATGCAGTATTAAGTGGCATATACATTTACACAGCTATCATGTAGCTGAGTAACAAATCATTTAATTTCAGAATGGATGCAAAAACTAGTTACTCCTGGAGAACCCAGACTCCTATCCAGGTGCAGGATATCACATTGACTTCAAGAGGAGAAGGATCATGCCCTTTTGACCATTTATCCCCCATCACAAACTGTATGAGCAGGCAGGGCCAGCCCCAAGGACATGCTGTTTTTTCTGGTTTTTTCTCCCATCAGGGACCACTGCCCCATCTCTACATGTAGGGGTGGCCTGCCCAGCTGCATCAGCCCTCACTGCTGCAGTCTAAATGTTACTGCATCCTATGCAGAGCTCACCAAAGTCATCACACAAAATCTCATTAGGCTCAGCTCAGTTTATTTTACAAATGAAGAAATGGCTGTGGAGATGTTCAGATCCCTCAGATAGCATAAATCAGCCCCTGACTCAAGCGAGCTGGAGGTCTGGCACCCAGATTTTTACAAGGCAAAATAGAAAAGGCAGTGGAGCCAGGGTAGGAATTGGGTGAAGGATGCCCTGGTACCATTGCCTCTCCAATGCTGGGACTGGCAAGCTGCTGTTGACTACTAGGCTGCTCACCAGTGTGACCATGCAGATGGACATGTCTGCTGGCACCAACAGCAGATCTGCTCAGCCCAAGGAATCGGCATTGACATTGTTCTTCAGTGGCTTCATCACCTCACAGGTTATCAGAGGGCTTCCCAGCCACCTGCACAGTCCTTGCTCATGTGGTACTCAGATATCACTTTCCTGCCACAGCAGAAATAGTTTTCATTTAACTGACAGGGGATTGAAAAACCTTCTGAGACGAAGTAGAGAATAAGCACAAGACAACACTCAACTCCACAGTTAAGTGTCATTCCAGCTGCTTCTCACTCATGGTTGTTTAAATTAGGGCTGCATTTTAAAGCTATTCTCTAATTAGTTATAAATTTGAAAGTGACTTGGAAAAATGGAGAAATTAATATCTTCTCTTAGAATGTGGGAGAGGGGTATCAAGTTCTGGGATTTTCACATTTTCTTTTTTTTCTTGTCACCTTATTTCATTCAAAAGTGATCGCTTTAAAACACCGTGATGAAAAAGTTACACTGTTCTGGTGTCTTTTAAAATAAATTTCACATGAAATACAGTATGTGCTAAAGGCATTTGGATTCCCAGGGAATGTGGGTATACATTTCACTTGTCCTGTTACAACTTCCTATGAATTTACTCAGCTGGCTTCAATAAAAAAAAAAAAAAAAAGGAAAAAGAAAGGAAAAATCTGTGGGAATCTTTCTGTGTGTACATTAAGAAGCTACTAGGCCTTTACACTGATAATTTAAAACCAGCTAAGCACATGTGCACAGATGGGAAAATCTGAGTAATTTGGTTTCATGTGCTTTCCAGCTTGCTGTAGATCTGGATGCTGAGCCCTGCCTGAGTGCTGAGCTCCTAAGTACCTCTTCAGAGACTTAGCTTGGCTCTTGCAGAAGATAAAGCCAGGCTATGGAACAGTCTTGTGGCAGAACCTTTCTAGGTAAGGAACCCATAAGTTGAATGCTGCTGCTAACATTTATTTCCTTGAAAGGATCCGGCTAATGCCTAGTAGAGGTGCACAACTGAGCTGTTTCTCCAGCAGTGCCCGCCAGCAGCATTTTCCTCTTGCTTTCAGATGAGTTTTCCAGTGAGGGAGCTGTCGGTGCTTGCTGTGATGGGAGCATCCCTGCTTGCTGTGCTCCAGGAGGAAGCCAGCTCATGTGCAAGGGGAGCAAGGCCCCTTTCGTGAGACCCAGCCAAGCAGCCTGAGTTTGAGATTACAAAAGCTACCGGGTGCTGTAGGAGCTGAAGTTCTGTTTGCAAGAGGACCTTTCAGCTTTGACTGATAACTCTGATAATTTGTGCAGGGGTAATAGATTCAATGGATTCATCTGTGTGCAGAGCCCCAGAGTGAAGGCCTGTGTCTCTGGAGCAGCACTGGTGTGCCTGCCCTACAACCAGACCCTGCTCCCTGCTCAGCGCAGGGTGTTCAGCTACCCTGGACTTCATTTGGCACTTAATGTAAGGGCAGGGAGCTGGTGGTGCTGGTGCACAGTCCAGGCTGGGTTTAACCTGAGTGGCTCAACTGGTGACATGCCCAGCTTTGCTGCTCTCCAACCATTTCTGGTAGGTCAGACAGGTGTCACGAATGATATCCCTCAGGTACACAGGGTCAGCCTTCCAAAAGTTCTGGGAATCTGCAATGTAAATAGGCAACTGCAGCCTGAGAGGTGCTTTGCACTTCTAGTCTGGAGTGCTCTGGCTCCTTCAGACTGGGTCTTTACAAAAGCTCTGTGCCAGCTGGCACCTAGAACCCCTTGGCGTCAACAACATTTGCCTAAAGACCTCTTAAATCCTAGCAGCTCTCTACACCTTTAGGAAATTAAAGCTCATTGCAGATGTAGACTGGAGGAGGTTAAATCTTGTGGAAGGAGGTTCCAATTGGCTGTGGAGCCGATGTGGCCAGGACACACCAAATTCCCTGGCTGGTGGCAGGCGGGATGCTGTGGTTAGCATCACGTTGACTGGCAGCTGGCTCTTTGCTCCTAATAAGGAGGTGCAGCTGGGCTAATTGGAGACAGCTTTCAGCACCGAACAATGCTGGAACGCGTCCCACGGTAGCGGCTGCGAGACAGCACCCCTGCTCTGCCCCACATCATACTCTGGGTGGGAGAGAGGCACATGAACATTAATGTTAGGAAAAGTGGTCAGCCTGTTACCTGACTGGGTGACCTGACTGGCGTTTCTGTGGCAGCTGCCACCTTGCCAGCACGCTGAGGAGCACAGACCTCCGTGGAGGAACCTGGGGGGTAGTTATGATGTAAGCCAACAGACTGAGTGTCTTGTCCTGGCAGCAGCCTCATATGGAAACCTACAACACACAGCGTCTTGGCAGTACGCTGGCAACATTCTTCAATGACCTCTAGTAGTGTGTTTGCAAAGGGTGAAAGCACATCTGTAAAATGCACTGCCTCTGGTTCTGTGCTGTAGTCCAAAACAAGCTATTGAGCAGCTGGAGCTCTTGAAGGAGCACATATCCAGGTATAAGTTCTCCTTTAATAATTCTTAGGCCTTAAAAAACTATTTATAGATCTCCCATTTACCAAATGTATGATTTCACTATCTGGCATGGCTTCCATTTGGTTGCATTACCATTCTCAGCCAGACATATATAGCTGTTTTACAGTTCTAAACCCTCATAGAGAAACTCATCTAAGCTTGAACAGTGGGGAAGGTCATTCCACTTCCTCTGATATTTTTGCAACATTCATGAATTCTCTATTATTTTCAGCATTGCCGTCCTTTTTGGGAGTGTAGGAATCCGAGATCCTCTCAGCTGTTCTTTTGGAGGGTGCAACACTGCCCCTTGTAAAAACTAAAAATTAACTTGTGAGCCTCAAGTATATGTTCTAGCATCTTGGTGTGTTATGTGCAAGGCTTATGCTGGCTTTTTAAATTAACCAACACATACACTAGGAAGACAACCTCATATACCACAAAACAAATTACTTCCAAATCTTTAGATCTGCTAATTTCCATAAAGAAGCTTCTTCTTCTGCCTTTGTAAACATTGGAACTACTCAACAGTATAGCAAAATCCTTTCTCTCAAAAAACCATAATGTAAAGAAATCCCAAAGAATATTTAATGTCCACAAAACATCTTTCTGGAAAAAGGAAAAAATGCATTTTTCAGCCCTGTTTAACATTTTATGGAAATAATAGGAATTGGTCTTTCATTCGTCTCTGTCTTTCTGAGGTCTTTACAGTGTTTTAGCTGTTATTTGCTGAATTGAAAACACTGCTTTGACCAGAGGCTGGGTGGTGTCACTTGTCTAGCTGCAGATGTCACAGCAGGGGCCGTATTTTCACTACATTACCACAAACAACACAGTTCAAACTGCATTTAATTAGTGGGTACCAAATACTGCTGCCTGCCTTCTCTTACAGCCCAGGAAACAGCCACGGGTAAATGTTTGACAAAACAGCACAGGATGACTTTAGGTTTTCATAAGCTACTTCAGCTGATCCCTCTCAACCCCCTTCACCAACAGACGTGGATATACACAAAGGGCAATGAAGTGGATAGAAAGGAAGGAGACTGGTGTTCTTCAGCTTGGGAAGAGAGGACTGGGGGGATCTGTCTACCAACAAAGTCAGCAAATGGAGTTGGGGAAGGCAGGATGGGTCATCATTTCTAGGATGCTGGGATTTGATATCCCAGATAGCGCTAGAGCATAAACGCTACAAATCTTTAAGATGTAAATGTTTAAATCTAAAAGCAGCAGAAAGCAATCCTTCTGGGGCTTGGCAACTGCTGAAGCCTCATCCAATCTCACTACAGGCTAAAACTTCTGGAGCTGTTCCTGAACATCCAAGTAAGCATCTCCTTCTTCAGCAGCTTCCCTGGCACCTTCCTCTTAGGGAAGTGCAGCCTAATTCCCTCCTCTGGCCATCTCTACTAGTTCTCACAAACAAATGACAAGCTGTTCCCTAAAGACAAGCTGTCCCCTCAAGAGATTTCTTCCCAATGCTAGACTTCCACTTTGGATCATTAAAATCTTGGCCCATGGTAAGTAGGAGAAGGAGACCTTAAGATAACTATCACAGAACTCACATAAACCAAAACCAATTTTCATGGGATCCTATCGAAGAACAGCCACAACTGAGGATGTGTCCTCAGTTTCCTGAGCATGTAGCTGGTGGTTTCCTGAAAAGGAGACTGTTCAAACCCATACTTACTGCCATGGCAGAACTGGGGTGAGTCTGAGAACTATAAGGTAAAGAACTGTAGAAGCTGGCAGAGGATGCTGCAGGGTTTTTGGGTAAATCTGAAATCTCATTGTAACCACAGGAGGACTGAATATTCCTCTGAACACCTTCTCATCAAAATACCTCCATGAAGGGAAATTAAGCAACTTTATCTATTCCTAATCAGTACCTGCTTTCATGGTAGTGCTAAACAAGAACGGTGTGAGGTTTCCAAATGTCAACACCACCATGGTAACTTGGCTGTATGTAGAGCCCTGCAATAATGTATGGCAGCAAACAGCTACCTGCCCACGGTATAATATCGACGTGTGTTTCATAAAAATCAATGATTTGAGAATCTGCCTTCCAGGCAGTTACAAGCCTTAATATAACCCTTGGAAAGCCTCAGAGGAAAGAGGCTTCAGTGTTTTTAAGCCATTTGGCATAAAAGTGATGGGAAAAAACCCCAAAACCACCAACTGTGCAAATCAAACAAATAATAGTCAAGTCATCAACTAAGATTTTCATTTGGAGGTGAAACCGTTTGGATTTTTATCTGTCATGCGTGTGCAAGACAAATAACACCATGCATGCATGCTGCCTCTTCAGGGAATTATTAAATCCCAAAACACCTTACAGTGTTTATGGTCAGTCCTGCAGAAATGGTATTACAAACTGTCAAGCAAAGGGATGTGTCAGCCACCTTCGTGAAAAACAATAGTAAGTAACAGTGCAAAATGTGGATTTGGTTATTCAGTTAATCTGGCTGCAATTCACCAATTTTCTGCCTCTGAATAAGAAATATATAACTACTTTTAGATCAAGCATTAACAATTGGGGCTACCTTATATTAGGGAAGACAACAGATCCATTTTTAAACAGAGAAAATAAGAAACTCATGTCTCAGTCACATTGTGACTCACAGACAAGAGAAGCCAAAAAATTCAAAGATATTGGCTAACTCCCACAGAATTGCTTGCAAAGCCAACTTTTAGCCCCAAGTGAATTTCTTCAGCGAGTTATAAGTCCCTAAACTTGGCTTTTAAATGTTACTTGCTGACACAACCTTAATCACAATGCTGCAAAAGCCTTTTATGTACATAATAATAATAATAATAATAATAATAATAATAATAATAATAATAATTTTAAACTAAATGTTTCTAGTGTTCAGAACTTTTCAGAACTCCCACAGATACCAGTACCTGAAATAAAATATTTAGGGAAGAGCAATTTAACTTGGCTATGGTGACTAAAGGTAGTATATGCAGCAGTGGTTCTGTATAGCTGTTTGAATTTTAAAAAAATGCATCTGTTTAAACTTTAAAAAACCCCCCAAAAACCCAAAGGTCAAAATACACAGACTAAGGATTCAGTTCTGATGAGATGAGAATAAATATTTGTCCATTTGCAATGCTGTCAGTTAAATGTTAGTGCTCAGAGCAAGGACTGTGTACCATGACTCTTGGGGTCTTTGTCTCACGTAAGTCTGTTCTTAGCACTGAAAATTATTATAAAATTCTCTTAAACCCTCCTTGAAGGGTCCTAGGTGCAAAACATTACTGAGGTAGACTGATATTTTAAAAAAGTTTAAGCGATTTTTTTCCAAACAAGGAGATCATCAGGTCAAGATTTTCTCCTCATCTGAATATAACTGAAAAACCTGCACTCCATTACCTCAATACTCTCCTGCTCTGGGATTTGCATGGTCATACAACCAGGGAGAGACTTTGCACCCCAGAGCTTACAAATTTCTGAGCACTCTCAAAACCCTGGGACTTCACTGGAGTCTTGCTTCCCAAGTACTTCTGAAAATGAAGCTTCTTTTTAATTGTCCTACAGCATTTCTCATGCCAAAAACATCTGTGAAAGGCAAGAGCTGACAAAAATGCACCAACTTTTTTTTTTCTCTTTTTTCCACTCTTGCACATTGTTTGAAAGAGGTTTAAAGCTAAAATAAACTTCTCTGAAGCAACGTGCAGTTCACAGACAATGGCAGCAGCTGCAGATAGCAGAAGTTCATTCCTGTTTATTATATTCATTAAAACTGAGGGGAGAACTGTGGCAGCACCAACTTAATGGTCATCTGAACATAATTATTGAGAAAGCATTGTTCTTTGGAAAGATGCAAAGTGTCAGACGGAACTTCACACCCTTGTCATAAAACCCCCACTTATTTCCTACCATTAATTGGATAAAATGGGCATTGTAGCATCAGAGGTGGAGGGAAATGGGTTAATGAGCATGTGTAGGAGGCAAATGACACTGGAAACTCAGTGTCTACAGAGAGTGGGCAGAGGAAACAAAATCAGATGTGAGCAAATTTCTGGAAGGGAATTGGGTCGACAAAACTCATGAGACAGCACTTTGTGTTCCTATCATCCTTGAACAGTATGAAAAGCAAAACTCTGGCCAGTTTGCCATATGTTTCAAACAACAAGTGAAGAGAGAAACAAAACCAAGTTGTGAATCAATTGACTGCATCGACAGCCGCAAACTCCTTTTGGAATTCAGCTACATTCTTGCATCCTACAGCGTGCACCATTCAGGAGCTCCCATGGTGGCTTTTGGTACCATGAAATTCTCTCCATCCCTCTACAAGCTGGGGCAATTCCTCTCCATAAGCCTGGTGAGCCTCCTCAGTGTTCCCTGTCAGTCTGTCTTTTCTTTAGTTTCCTTCCTCCTTTCCAAATCAAGGTTCACAGCCTTTTATTGGTTGTCTGATGCTAAAGGTGGAGGGAGTTCTCATTGCTCCCCATAAGCAGGCTCGATGCCAAGAGCAGCACGTGGGTTGGACTCCATCCCCTCCTTGAGCAGGCAGTGGGTGGATTTGCTTTTCAGGCTCTTTTGGGTCAGTGTGGGAGCACCTGTGGCTGTGCCTGAAATCTGTGTGTCCCTCCACGGGATGGATGGTAAATAATTTTTGATTCTATAGGCCACCTCTCAGCTCTTCCATCAGTCAGTGCTCTTCAGTGGACAGATCTATGGAGCAGCAGTGTGGGAACACATGTCCAGACCAAGTGCAACAGCATAGTCTGTACAGCCCAGCACATGCCATGGTTCAGGATCTGTGTGTGAATGGTGAAGTCCATCCACGGCCTTGCCTGCCCACATGCAGCTCTGCAGCACGGTACACACCAGCGTTACAGGGGCTACAAGCTCAACCACCAATTCCACTCCCTTCTCAGCCAGGACCCCCACTGATTCCTGTGAATGTTTTATGCTTCAGAGAAGGAACTGTTGAGCTGTTCCTGGACTATAAAACTTATTTTCCTTAGCTGCTAAAAAAAAGTGGCCTTCAGACTTCAGCTGGCCAACACCAACTCTCATTCCATAGCTATTCCCAATGTTCACTGCTATATTACAGCAAAAGCAAATTTTTGGACCCTTTGGAAAAATACATTCTACCTTTCAACAGAAAGAACAGTGATTCTTTGAAGAAAATGTACTCCCTTTTTCTGAGGCTGATCTTCCTTTGTGCTCTGTCTTTTCCTGTGAGTACCTGGGACTTTTTGGTACAAGGATAATTAGTATCACCTTTCATTCTTATATTAGCTGGTAATTTTTTTTTTTTGTTTGCTTGTTTAAATTTACTCCTGCTAGTCCTCATGCATATGTAGCTGGTGCATCTAAGTCAAGGACATCCAAAACCCACTTTTTGAGCCTGGTCTTCCAGTGCATATGATTGTGTGCTCACCTGCCTGACAAATTGCCTTCTCATCCCTTCCGGGAGTTTTAGAACACTTGGATAATTGCTTTAGTGGGAGGCTGGAGTCTCAGAGGTCACAGCTGAAGCTCTAGGAGGGCTTCCAAGCCTCTGTGAATGAGCATCATGGCCCCTCCTGACCAAGCACAAAGATAAACTCCAGGCACACACCTGCCTGCACACCACTTTACTGCTGATCCCCTGATTTTATTGCAAGGGCCCATTGGGCTGTCCCCAAAGAGGTCCCCCATCGGATGGCTGGAGAGCCAGGACTGCAGGTTGCCTTCTCAGGTGCTTTAGAAAACGTGATTAAATATAACTTTTGCACCTCCAGTTGCTTTGGTTTTATCTTGTCCATCAGTTCAGATAAAATTCTGCTTGCTCCAGCAATCCTAGGGGGGAGAATGCATTCTTCCACACAGCCGGATTTACAGGGAGTCTCCCCGCAGTCACTGCTCTTGGCCTTCTCACTAGATCTCAGGAAGTTGTTACATGTTGTACAAGTAATTAACTGTGCTACAAACGCTGGGTGATCCCTAATTCCTTGCTGCCTTTGCTTACTGGGTTGGGTGTTGACAGTACTTGGAGCAAGAGACCCACACTTTTTGAGTGTAAAACTAAACCAAAGCTCTGGTTAAGGTTCAGATTTTAGGAAATTACAGACTGCAGTCCAAAACTTAGTGCTTTGAGCTGCTCTGTAGTCTGTGTGTTTCACAGCACTGGGAAATAAGAGTTCATTCACCATAATTCTTTCGTAGATGACAAAGTGGGAAATTCACCCTTCAGTATTTCTGAAAGCACACTCTGTGCTCCACATGCCAATTAGTGCTTCTGAAGGCTGCTATAATGCTGGAAAATTGCCAGCCAGACTCAGAGAAGGGCATCACCTATGCAACAATCTTAGTGACCAAGGCTTACTGAAGTCGTTACATACTTGTTTTCCCAGTCAAATGTCCTTCCCAGATTGTATATTATGGTTTCCATCAAAATTAATGCCAGTTTTTCAGTGGCATCCAAAAATCTCTCAGTGACATTGTGAAAAGCAGAAATTTATGGTGTTTCTTTTACACCATTTAAATCATCTCGCTCACAAGCTGAATGGGAACTTGCCATCAAAAGAAGAAGTGAGTTCAAAAGGCAAACAGACAGGTTCACACAGGACTGACTTGGTGGTGCCCACAGGCTGTCTCAATACCTTGGTGACTACTGCAAACTGGCAATGTTCAACAAGGGAATGATCATCTGATTTCCTGCACTCTGGTCTAAATACTCCTGGTCATTACTCGACACAGGGACCAGGTTAGATACACTTTGCTCCTACCTCCTGTGGTAGCAAGCAGGATGTGATAGTCAGATGAGTTCACGACTTCTTACAAGGAAAAAAGACTCAAAGAAAAATCTGAAATTAAGGCTTACTTTCAGCACATGTAGAGAGGGGAATGTTTTTCAAACTATCATCTGAATTCCCTCAATATATTTCCCCACAATAAGAGTACTTTGAATTTTTTTTTCATTTTTTTCTATAAGTCATAGTCAAGAGGCCTCTGGGTACTTCAAAAACTGACTTAAAATTTTAATAATGTATTAATAAAATAATAAAAGGAGACATAAAATTATTCAGTAACTCACACATTCCTTCCATTGACTTAAGCTACATTTTAAAGAATATTTTCAAGAAAAATGTTACTTCATTCTCTTTTTTAAAGGGAATGTGTGAGTTATTGGGAATTTTTGTACCTTTATCACTCACTTTATTCAGACAGTGTTGCTTTTTTTAAACCAATTTAAATACAGTGTGCTTTTCTTTAAGAATAAACATGTTTATGTTATAATTAAAATCTTGAAATCTTGAAATCTTTTATGTGGGACTGAAGCAATCTATTTCTATAATTTAAATTAAACACAAATAGCATTCAGGCAGTGCATGCTGTCACTGAAGTTTTAAGAAAGTACAACAACAGGCTTCGGGGAAGTCACTTGCTTAGCACCTGGAACAAGAATTTGCTGAAGTGATAAACCAGCACTTGACAGCTGCAACTTGTTCTGCAGGTGCAGAAAGCACTTCTTACTCTCAGTTCCTTCAGCTTAGTTCAGTTCAGTAATTACTGCACTCAATGCTAAGACACCACTTGAGAAATACAAAAAAAACCCAGCAAACCAATTTTCCCTCTCTACTCCAGGAATAAGAACTATATACAAGATATTTTCACACATGAGTTCAAAACTGAAGGACAGGACAGCCTGAAATAATCTGTCCAACCCCATGCCTTAAGAAATGTTTTCTATAATTTAATACATTAAGCAGTTTTTAAAAGGCAGATTAGTTTTGACATACTTATTTTTAAATTACCTACCATATTCCCTTAAAAACAGGTAACTTATTATAGTTTTCTAAATGTATTTTTGTATTCCAACTCTGTGCATGTGCCATTTGATACAAATCACCAGAAAAATATCAATAATAAAAATGGCTTTATCTCATAGTGTTATCTCTTATAGTAGTAGTATTGAAAGTAGTAGTATTGAAATCTGAATATATATCTGGTAAAGTATTCTATGGCTTCAATCTGTATGCATTATACATCCTTTGAATTGTTAAAACCCCCTCAGTTTTAGTGTAAAACCCATTTTTAGCTCCAATGTATTTTAGCTGTTGTGAAACAAAGACTTCAATTTTTTGTTTGGAAAATATCTAAATTAGACAAAGCAAACCAAGACTTAAAAAAGATTATTTAAATTAAAAGTTTTTGCTTGCTGATTTAAAAAACAATTGTAACCAGTACTTTAACTATTCTGCCTTACATATATACATTAATATTGGCAAACCTTTAGCTTATAAATGAGGCAAAATTTCTAGTGCAGCCAGCAGATACATAAGACAGAATTTATAAAAACCCCAATAACATGAGCTCGAAATTGTTGTGTCTTTCTTTCTATCAGTGGCTATAAAAGAATTTCTTGAAGGAATGCATTTATGTTAATACTGGAATGTATATGAAGAAAAAAATGTTATAGTTAATTTTATATTAAAGATTAAAGAATGAAAATGGTGAAGAGGAGAAAATAATGTTTCCACATGCATTTGGGAAAGGCAGAGATAATGGGGTAAGGGGAGAAAAGGGTTTATATGATCTTTGCTTCTGTTGCATGGTATAGAAAGTCAGCTGACAGAGGAAGAAGAAAAGGTAGGGATTTTAAAAACTACTTCCCCACCAAAAAGCTTTATCATCTAGAAATGTGTGCATGAGAATTTCAAGCTGCTACATCTTTTCCTTTCACTGTTTCATAAATCACTCCACTCTGATCTCACAAATACTTCTTGCTTCCTTACAACATGCAGCACTTTTTTTTTTTTCACTGCAGCTGCAAAATCTATAACTCCAAAATCATTGAGGCGCTGCCCTTTGAGGGGTGAGGGGGAGGAGGGAGGGGGAAGCCATTTGCTTTGAAGCCCTGTGTTCCAGAGGATGTCATCCTGGTTCCTTGCTGGCCTATCTCTTAAGCCTGTTAATGGGCACTAAAAGAACTGTCAAAACTTCCAGTGTAGTGCAGCAGCACATTCTCCAAATCCCATGAATGTAGCTGGTTTGGTGTGATAAAACAAAATATAGAAACAGAAATGCTCTGAGTTAAATCAAGCTGAGGTTGATGATGCTTCACATTGTCCCCTTCCCACAACCACACCACCCTTTCCTGCAAGCACTGGTTATTATAAAGATGATTCTTGAATCACCTAATTGGATCTTCTGGTTTTTCATTGCCCAAATCCTCCTACACTGAACCCAAAGATTTCAGTTCACTGGTGTCCTGAGGAGAGACCAGCGAGTGCCCCAGGTGGAGGACAGAAGAATGCTGCTAGTGGTGACTCATGAAATGACACCTTGCCTCATGACTGCATGATTCAAAAACCCACTTGCACTTCCTCAAGCGTGAGCATCAAGTCTTCCTTTCATCCATGTCCCCACCTCTGCTACAACGTCACATACACTTTATGGTCACTGGTTTGCAAGGTGGTCCCTGCAGCTCTCAGGAACACACCCACCAAGCAGACAGGTAAAACTCAGGGTTAGAAATAAAACATGTAAGCAAGAACAAGCAGTGCCTAGAAGTAAGATGAGAGAATCCATCGCAAGGGAAGATATCCACTGCACAGGTTAAAAGTGGGAAAATATTCCCTCTTCCAAACACAGTAATCAGAACTGCCCAGCAAGAATGTCATAGAGGAAATGCAGGGGTAATGCAAGTATTCACAAGGCAAAGGATAAAAACCCCAAAGTTAGAAAGATATAGAGAAAACCAAAGACCAAAGACAGCTGCAGTACAACCAATTTGGGAATTTTTTTTTTTTTTTTTTACTGGCTCCCTGGGATATATTTGCACAAAAATCAACTTTCCATCGTATTTGGCCTCCTTTTTCTGCTCAAAACATAAAACTACAATGACAGGTAGAAATCAAATGCTTCATGGCATGCTTTTAAATGCAAGATTTTACTCTGATTTACAGAGTCAGGATTTAGTGGGTTTCCTTCTCTCCTCACACCTACCAAATTAGATAACAGCAGACTATGCTAAGAAGAGCCTGATTTTACAGGTAAGGTAAAAATGCAACACTGCCCATGTTACAGCACCCAGCACAGCATGCTAATGAGTTCAGTGCACTTTGGGAATTCAAAGCCTCAGTTTCTCATGGAATCAGCCTGGGGACTGGAGCAAAATGCTGTGGGCTTTTGGATTAAATACTAACTGCTGACAACATCAGCATCCAGCCTCACTCAGGAGTGTTCAGCAGAGAAGCATGCAGATCCTCTGAAAGCAAGAATCACCACTGCTCTCCTCTAGCAGCACTTAGGCTGCTTTCAGCCCCCATTAAAAAAAAGTAAATGCTATCATAGGCTCTCCATAGTATAGTGCCATGTTGTTTCTCCTCCACTTAAACAACACTTTAAGCAATAAATCTGTGGTGCTCACTGAGTTAAAGCCAGCCAGCACACTTCCACCTAGATGAGCAGGCAGCAAGGCATGCTTGGAGAGTAGCAGGCCACACCTCAGTGCAACAGGCTTGGGTCATAAAGAGAAATCAAATTAGCTAATTAAGGAGGCTCTTTGTTTCATTTCATGGAAGTTTAGGAGGCACCTCATCTTTCTGCAAAGCTGGAAATATGTTCATAAAAGTGACAATGCCAATATCCCTACATTAAATTGTGTCCTGGCCACAAAACAAAGAAATCCATGCATCCTCCACCCTTTTATAGGGGAAGCAGAAGTCTCTCAAAAGTGTAGTTGGAGTCCTTGTGGGGAGGGAAGAAGGGTGGTTTTACCACTGATGTCACTGCCAGCATAAGCCTTTTATGGTCATGACTTAGTAGTTGTCTCTCTGCTTCAAAATCAACAAAGAGCAGAGAAAAAAGGCTTGCTTCCTCCTTGGGAAATGGTGTACATTCAGGGAGGAAGCTGCCTTCCTGTTTTCTCCGTAATTGCAGCTTTGCATGGTTTTAGCAAGTTCCACAATTTTAAGCCTCTTCCATATGGAACATGTTCCTCTAAACATCTGGCTTCTTTTTTATTGCAGTGATAAAACAGATTTATTTTCTACAAACCATGTAAAATATTACTTTCTCAGTGTACAATCTACTGTGCTTTTAAAAGTAAAAAATATGCAAAGAGATCAATAGTCTCACTTTTTTTTTTCCTTTTACTAGTACCAAATCCTTCTCTAAAGCTGACTTAAGGATTAATTCTGAATCTGGAAAGAAAGAAAGAAAGAAAGCCTGAACACTTACATTAATTTTACCCAAGTTTCTTGATGCAGACCAATGATACAAACTCAAATCAAAAAAGAACTATAAATCCAGACAAAGCAAATTTCTCAGATCCAGGTCAGATTAGAATGTGTATCCTTACTCTGGTCCTTAGCCTATATACATCGTCTTGTAATTATCACTGGAAGAGAATGAAATGCTTTGATTAGTTTAGAAGTCATCTGTCTAATTTGCCTGAATGGTATTAGAAAAGAATGTCTCTTGCAAAGAAAATTCAGAGGCCTTTACAGCAAGGAAGAGAAGAGTATTCTTTGATTTTCTAATGGCAGTTGGGCTGCAATGTCAAATTTCAGTGGGCAAGGCACTCAAGCAATAAACCAGGAAAAAACCCAATATAAATCAACAGATTGTCTTGGCTTCCCATTCCATTAGCTGTTATTTTTAGCTGTACCACATGCACGGCTGAGCAACAATGCAGCGGAGTGCTTCTCTGGAAGTTTTAATCTTTTCCTCTCTTCTGCACTTCACCTGCTGCTGTCTGAAATAACACAAGGATTCACTGCATGAAACAAGCCTAAAAATGAGCTGTAAACAATATTGTGAAAGATCTGGCCAATACTTGATACAGGGATGTAGTCCAACAGTGGCTTCTGTAGAGAGCTGGAAAAAAATGAGTCATTTTCTAGATGCTTTGACAAATACTAAAGTGAGCAAATTCTGGCTTCATGCATCAAAAAATGGTGATGTTTTATTCCTCAGCTGGCAGCTTGATACTGTTTCCAGATTTATGCTGCCTGCAAAGCCCATGTGCCCCTGTGGGATGCAACCAACAAGGGGAAAAATGACTAGGGCTGGGTGATTTACCTGGAAGAAGAACAGGCATGAGAAACAGTGATAAAAAGGAGGGTCAAGAAATGGGAAAAGGCTTCATAAGGCATGCAAGCTTCATGAGCAATGCTGTCTGGAGGTCCCTGTGGTGCATTCCTGCGCCTCACCACAGCCCAAATGAAGTCAATAAACCCAACCAGCTGTGCTTGCTACACCTCACATGCCAGTCCTGCTCCTCTGGTCAGGAGGAGCAGGACTGGGGTGGTCCTCACCAGCAAGACAACACCCATGTGGGACAGCATCCTGGTACCCACCTGTCAGTGTCCTTTCCAGGTCCTTCTGCATTGGCATCCATCACCTCACAACAGAAAGTTTGCTCCAAAATGTTAAGGAAAGAGAGCACAGCTCTTCATTTAAATGAACACTGCATCCTTGAACATGCAAGGGTTAAATTTGCCTCTTGTGAGTCTACAATCAAAGCCAAATCCAGGTCACCCAGGCTAGAGAGTGACTTGAAGCTGAAGTGAAACCAATTGCTTGATGTCCTTGCTTAGCCTGAGAGAGGAGGGATGTAACCCTAAACCATTTCAGGAAGGACTAAATCCCATTAAAAAGACACTGGTCCCACCAACTGTGATGGCACCAAGGGTCTGCCGTCTCATCTTCACAGATGAGAATTCATGCATTTTTAGGTGGCACAGCCACAGGTTATCTGTGCTCCTCAGGCCTCACTGAAGGGAGGAGACAGGGCAGAGACTTGGCTTTGGTTCTCCACCATCACAAGCCAGAGAGGATGACAGATACAGATCTGCAAATGCTTATGTCCTGCCTAGAACAGTCACAGTCTTCCTCCTGTTATTTCCAATCAATAATTAACTCCCAGTCTAACTAGTGTGAAGATGTTTACTTGAAAATGCTTGCTATGTTTTGGGTATCTAACAGTAACTGTGTAATGCAGCAGAGTAACAAAAAAAGTATTTCACTTGAAGTAAATAACACCCCTTTCTCCTTAAAGGGCATTTGTTATCTTCTCCACATAACTGTTTCATTTCAAAATTAATATATATATTGCATGAAAAACGTATTAAAAACCATTAGATATCCTCTTACAAAACATACCTATTTTTGAAATTACCTCAAATTTACTTAAGGTCCCAGTACAGACAAGGAATCTGCTGGTGGAAAATTACCAGACATGGAGAGAACTCATTACAAAGTTTACACCTATATTTATCATAATCTCTTTGGATATCAATGCAGATTTTTCTAATGTTCTGATAAAGGTAAATGCATGTACCCAGAAAAAGCACCCTTACACCTTAGTGGTTTGGAATCACTAGTACTTAGAGCCTTGTTTCCATGTGAAGTAGGAGAATGAGTAAAACCACACATAAACCTACTCTCTGAAACGTAATATCCTATAATTTCTTTTAATCTGGTCCCAAGCCACCAAAGGAAACTGAAACACAGTTAAGTACCAAAGGACAGGTTGCCTTCAGAAGATCAGGAATCTTGTTGGAGGTTTGCAGGAGCAGGGTATACAAGTATCTGATTCAGAAGTTGGTGATCTTGCCTGAGATAAGACAGGGCTTTCCCTTGCAGGAGAGGCAATGAGCAGAGAGGTTTACATCTATTGCATGGGCTTTCTCCCAGTGGGAGTTGGAAACCCTTGCTGTGACCAGAAGGAAATCACCTGCACTTATGAGTGGTTTTGTTTAGACTGTACAGTTTTAACCATCATTTGCACTAGAGAGGTAACATCCATGTTCCTCACCCTCCCATAAAGCCAGATGTGCACAGTCCATTTAATTAACAAAAAGTACAGCTTTAACTCCTGAGCCTCTCTTTCTCAAACTGGGGCATTCCCTGAAGTCATACAAATTGTTTCCTACCTGACATAAAGCTTACATCCCAAGGGAAAGCCCAAGTCCTCTCTCCTCTCTTTTAATTTTAAAGCCCAGCACTCCCTTGAGTCCCAGGTTGGTCTATGCATTTCAGGAGCAAAACTACTTGTGTCAACCTGAGAAGAAACCTGAGAAGAAATTACTCAGCTTGGTGTTCCAGTGTGCCAACTCCTTCCTAGCTACAACTGCAAAAAACATGACCTAGTAGAAATTCTTCTAAACATCAGTAGCACTGCCATAAAAACAAACAAACAAAATGAACTACATCCCTAAAAACCAACCAAGCAAACAAATGCAAAGAAACAAAAAACCCTGAAGAGCTACACTTTTCTGTGTAGCAGTGTTACTTTAGGTGAGGCAATTCCTACCAACCAGGGACAAGGTAGGTGGCATTTCCAGTTCAATCCCAATTTGCACAGGGTGAATGTGGGTAGATTTAGCTTCTCCATGCCTCATTTTACATTTTGACAAACTTGCTCTGAGGGTGTCATGCTGATAAACTCATTAACATAAGGAGAGATCTTTTTATTCCTCGGATAAAATGACTGGGGAAGTGGGAGCATGCCATTATCGTGTTTAGGTAATGAAGTAAAGAGTCCTCAGCTGGTGTCAATGGCAGGGATTAGCAGGTGTATATAGAGCAATTTTTACGTAAACTGGATCTCAGAAGCCTGTAGACTCAGATGCCATTGATCACTTCACTGTATTTGAGATGTGTATTTTAATTCATGTACAATGAAATGCAGTTAGGAAATGTAATTTAAAAGGCTGGATCCTGAGTCTTTGCTGCAAGTGCAAAAGGAAAGCCAAGTGCCTATAAAATGAAGCCCTCCACTTTGCTAGTGCTTCATTTCCTTAGTATCAGCAACAGTGAGATGGGCTCTAAGGCCAAGTGAAGAGGCTGCCCAAGACCCACATTTCTAAACACACAGGAGATTTTGGATGCATCATATGAGCAGAAACCTGGCTGGTGAGACAACATCAAGTTGACCAAGTCACTGAAAAGTTTCTGTGTGCAAGAGGTCCCTGAGACCTTTCACAGCCTCTCCCTGCCTGAGGATCAGTGCTGCCCAAGCTCTTTTTGCAAAGCAGATCATGGAGGAATCCATGACTTCAACCAAGCAAGATATATTCTATGTTGTTGCAGGCAAAGATTGACTGCTTTTTTACCCATTACTTTCCTTAGAAGACCAAGGGTTTTTATTCAAAGTGCTAAACCCTTCCTCAAATTAGCTGCTTTGGTGAGGAAAATGCCCCATTTTTTAAAGACACTCCAAGATTTTATGAATTCAGGCAAATTAAAGCACCTTAAAAATAAAGGCTACCAAGTATAAGGGAAGTCTGGAGGGCAGTCAAAAGTGCAACATGCTGAAAAGTTGTTTGTTGCGCTGGTTGTTCTCCTTCCCCTCAATCATTTTACTGGTTAATCTTCCTGGGAACAGACTGATATTTACTCATCCCATGAGAGAGTGGAGTTGTCAAACAGCCAACTGATACTAAGGGATAAGGTTTAAGGAACTCTATTCATAGTCATCAAATGTGAGGGAGCAACGCAGTTCTTTGGCTATGTACATATTACATATTAGCTGAATTTCTCCAAATTAAATGAGGAAATGTTATATATTGTTTGTGGGTAAACAAATTACAAACTCAGAGAATGATCCCCCTGGGAGTCCTAGGGAAAAAGTCTGTGGCCATCAAGGCTGTATGAAAGCAAAAAATAAAAAAGATAATGTTCAATTAGGAAATAATGTATGGAAAGATTCAACCACCACATTTTCCATACTAGCTGCCCCTGACACTCTCACGGCTCCCAGATGGCTCCCAGCATTGTTCCATGCTGTGCTGTGCAGACTCACCAGCAGAGATCACCACCAGCCTGGGCACCACTGTTGCAATCTTCTCCAAGAGGAGAAAGTGATCTGGCTTTTTCCATCTCTTTACAAGCCATGATTTGCTTTCTTCTCATCTGGTTGCCAGGTATGTTAAACTGCCGTTAAATCAAGGGTTTAGAAGGCACAAGATCTGAGTTCATTTTCTTGCTGTGTGCTAATTCATGTGCAACTTTATGGAGAAACAATATACTTGTGTTCCTGCTAGGAAATTGAATACCACTAGGGTCATCCTCCATTGTTCACCACTGCCAACACACCACAAACCACATTCAAATCCTTACACTCCTTTAACTTCCAAAGCAGAGTTTGAGTAGGCATTCAAATTGTCTGTTAGGGATGGTGAGCTGTGCGAGTGAAACATTTGATTTGCTTTGAGACAGAAATCAACCACAGGCCATTTAAACAGGTGATCCCATTTGTACAGGCATTCATGTCCCACTAGCTTGCCTCAGTTTTTGTGGTGCTTGGTCTGTGGCTCTCTGCACTCCATCTATCAATGAAGGATCACATCAGTTCTGTCCCTATGACATGGAGTTAAGATGCAATAATACATCATCTCACTGTAACAGAAATGATCACAGGTAGGAAAGATCAATGTGAGTATAATCTTATGAAAAGCTGTATTCTTCCAATATGCCTCTGATTTATTTTGTCCAGTGAGTCAACAAAGGCTGCTTGCAGTTTTGACCCCAATGATGCAAAGCACTGATAATGCAGCCCTTTGGAAACAGATCCAAGATGAATGTACCTTACAAGAGTACTTCACATCTCACTATTTCAGTGCATGTCATACCCTAACCCAGGATCTATAGGGCCTTGTTCCAAACATGGTCCCAATGGCAGTTAAGTGATATGAACTGACATCTTAGAGATTGGACAGGCTCTAACATGCACAATGTGCTAACATGGATGAACACAGGCCTATTCATATTTAGGAAAAGGCAATGTTACATCAGCTGAAATGATCCTGACTACTAATTGCATTACCTAGGTCTCCATCGAGTAAAGAAGTACAACAATGTGTTTACAATCTGGAGCTGGATCCTACAGCATGGGTCAGTTCAGCCATGGTAATTCACCTTGCACTTACTGGAAAACTGAAGCAAAGTAATTTGTATTATTTTAGCCTGTAATTAGCTGGGGTTGAGATTAGTCTTTTACTCTGGCCCCAGGCTAAGAGCTTGTATGCACATGGAAAACTCCACAGCTCAGCTAAGGTGTTGTGGCTTCAAACATGCTAATTTGAGCCTAAATCTGACCATAGCATCTTTTGAACTAGATCCAAGTAGAAACTGCAAGGGATAAAGTTTTTGCCTAAGTGCTGTGAAATATAAAATGGGCCTTGCAATCACATGTTTCTTTACTCACCAAGATTTATCGTACTTATTACCACTTCATTGCCTTCCACAGAATTATATCTAATTCACCATAACATGTGTCAGAGAAAAATCAGGAGCACTGTTTCCCCTGATAGTTCTCAGCTACTAATTCATTGGTATTAGACTCAGAAAAGCAAGAGACAGAGAAAATAACCCCTCTGTGAAAAATAATCCACTTGAGTATACCTGTATTTCATAATCATATTGTTTTTGTAAATGAACCTCCAGTAAATGTAAGTGGTAAATGTAGTTCCTCCTGAGAGACAGAGGTCTGTACAAAGCCTGTGACAACTCAGACAATACAATCAGTCATATTGCTACTCTTATTGCATGAATATATTTTTGCTCTTCTTCCATATGTCTTTGCTGAATTTGAAGAATATTTTTGGACATGGGTATATGGCTGTGTGAAGTGAGGCCAGTCCAACCCAGTGGATGGGAGCCAGTTCTAGTCCAGAATTACGCTTCAGTTAATGTGTCCTGCTGATCTGCTGACAGCAAGGAGGAAACAAACAAGAGGTGACAGAGAGAAGACCCACAGAGCAAGGAAGCCTTGGAGAAGGACTTCAACCTCTGAGACTGGTTACACGTGCATGGAGAACTGAGTCTCTCCTCAAGCCACATAAAATACCTGGACAGAGCTTGTCTGTTCCTACACATACAGGTTTGTCCAGTTCTGACAGATTGGCTGATGACAGATGGGGGTGAAGTAGCCACAAGTCAAGTGTTTGTGCAGAAAAAGCAGCACACTGCTTTTCCACAGCACAGCCATGGAGATCCAGCTATCTGAGGCATGGAGCTCACCACAGCCCTCCAGGCTGGTACCACCTGAAGGCAACCAGGATGTGCAATATCTCCTCAAATGTTTGGTTGCTTTTTAGGAAGTCCTGTGCTCACCATCACTCCCAAGAGGTCACTTTGGCAGCTCCCAAGAGGGCTGGCCCATGGACAGAAGCCACACTGCTTCAGCTAGGAGGGAACACAGATAACCATTCCAAATGTGCATTACAGCAAGGGCTACACCATGGCAAGTCACTTAAGCCAGGATGTATGTGCAAGCTGACACTGATGATGAACAAGAAGCTGAACACTGGAGAAAGCCCACTCAGAGCCAAAGCAGTTTAATGGACCCTGGGAAATGTCTCACTGTCACTGAAACCAGGATAAGCTCTGCACACAAAATCAGGACAAGCTTCCCTTGGGAGACAGAGGGGACAGCACACTGACAAACCCAAAGTCCACAATGCAATCAACAGCTGTCTTTTCCTGTTCAAACACACACCAATACTCAGATCCTCAGGCAGGAGGGTGGACAGAAAGCCCACACCAAACTCTGCAGTACTGTGGAGAATCCAACATAGGGGCACACTTGGGTTGTAACCTTGTTAATGTCACACAGGAAAGTAAAATAACTAAGTGTGGCTGCCAAAACTGTATAATTGCAGATTTGGCTCCTGAAACCACACCATGGTTTCACCATCTTTCCCTTAACACCCTTGACATCACTGCAGGTTGTGTGTATTAAATCCACTTTCTGCACTCCACAGCTCTATTTGGGGATTGATTTCACACCACCATGGCATGGCAGACAGCAAATGGTTACTAACACTAAGCACAGTGTGGCAGAGCTTGGCATTGTCTTTCCCAACTCCTTATCTGCACTTCATCTACTTAAGGCAACCAGCTCTACCTCATGGTGATGACATCACACTGATGCAAGGAGTTGTCATAACAGCCTTCTGTCATGGTCACTGCTTGTCCCATCACACAAAGTGGAGCCTGCATGAACATCAACAAGTGCTTGGAACAGGTTTTCTCTGCACAACTTGGCTTTCACACAGCTGTGGAGAATGAATTTCTGTGGTCCCTTGTAAGGAAGCAGTGTTCTTCCAAAACAAACAAAAACCTCAAACCAAATGAAACCAAAAAGATGTTTTTTCCCCCTAAATAAACCCCAAACTGGAAACTTGCATTGTCATAAAAGAAGTGCTGACTGGTTCCCAAGAAGGTAACAAAAATGTTTACCCTCTGGTAAAGCAAATCGTTTTGATCATAGAGAAATACAGCACAGCATGAACTTGTTCTCAAGGTCAGAGCCTTCCCTCCAGCATATTTCTGCTCAGGGCAGGCACAGCATTGCCTTAGATTCCTCCAGACTTTCCTGATGGGCCCCTAATATTTCAGTTATCTGAATGTAATGCAAAGGCAAACACTTCCCCACACTGGTGTCTGGCATGGTAAACAAAGCAGCCCCTGCACTGAGGGGCACAGTCCTGCAGAACACAGCCGCATCTCCAGAGCAGGCATATCCCCTGGCAGCTCCCCACACCAGCTACACTCCAGCTCTCCTGGCCACACGGGAAGATCGGATTCAGCTTTGCAGCTTGCAGATGACCCCCCTTGGAGCAGGCTGCTGGGGACTTGTGGGGACTCTCAGTGCCATGTTCCATTCACCCCGAGTGCAGCCCCGACGCTGCTCTGCATCAGCACGGGTGCCGCTGCAGCTGGTCACTGCGAGCAGTTGGAGGCAGCATGTATTGTAAGGGCTGTCAGCACTGCAACCAGTTCCAGGGACACTCTTTTTGATTTACATTTTCTACATCCTTTCTGAGAAACCTCAATTGTCTATTTAATCCCTTAGCACTTGGGCAAAAGCAGTCAGCTGTGCAACCCAGTACAACAGGCGCAAATTTGATACCCATTGAAACCGAGAATTTACCAGGCATAAAAACCCATATGGGGACAATATAATCTCTGGTGTAATTCCATTTCATTTTCATATACCAGTGGTGAATCTGACTCAGCAATCATTATTTCCATCTCACACCAGCTTCCCACATCCCTCTAGTGTGTTCAGTAGAAGCAATTCCATCTTGCATTTATATGCGTGTGAGCGGAATTAGGTTTACTCTGCTGATGTTCTCTGATGTTCTCCTGCATGCTCTGGTCACAAGCAGGGACCACAGCTTTGCTGTCTCTGTACACAGTTTTCCATACCAAATAGATCTCTTTTCAACCACATCATTTTCAACTCTGCTTACTTTCAGGGTGTGATGGGAGCAGGGTTGGAAGTAGGCATACAACTCAATGACATGAAACACTATGCTGCAGCAAGATTCAATTAGAGCAACCTTGGTGCCTGAGTCGAGCACTGCTCTCTTCAAAAGGCAGAGATGTGCTTCAAAAGACTGTCACACAGAAAGTCCAAAGGTGACAACATGGGCCTGATGGTTTGCAATATACTTACCAGTGGGTGCAGCTGAACATGTGTGTCTCTTGTGAAGTTTTATTGTCCGGATAACAAATTACACATCAGGATGTATGAAAGTCACAAGCATTATACCCTGACTTTATAGGTCTGGCACTAATGTATGCATTTGGATTTAAAGCACTTTCTTGCAAGTTAAAACCCAGCTCTACTAAGAATTGGTGTAATTCAATACTTCCTTTGAAAAACCTCCCATAGGAAGATTAGAACAATCTTAGTGATTAGAGTCTATCTGGGGTCCACAGATGCCACTAATCTATGGAAATTGTGAACTCAAAGGATTTATGTCTAAATGTGATTTAAAAACCACTACCAAATCTTCATCATGGTGGTTTTTTTTTTTTTTTTTAATGATTTCTTTCTTTCTGCTCTCTCTCTCTTCTTTCCCCCTGCCCCCAGACTGGATTTCTGTATGTGTCTGCAATGTCTGTCTGGAAGACAAACAGGCACAAGCTGAACAAGTACCTGCCTCCTCTGTGGCCCATGGTGTATGTCCACCATCCTCCACAGCAGCAGCAGCAATTGCCCCAGATGAAGGCTGGACCCTGGAGCCTGTCTGCAGCCCTTGCCCTGATGAGAGGCAGCTGTGGACAGATTTTGGTTTATTCTGTGTAAAGAACTTCCATGGACTCCCACGTGAATGGGAATGTAAAGAGAAGTCACAAATCAAACCTGAACAGTGCAGGCCACTTAGGCGAACGCTATTTGGGCCATATGTTTTGCAGGTTCATTTCATCGTAACAGTAAATTGGTCTGAAATTAGAGCCAGATTTTAGAAAGCAGCACCGAAGACATGTCCCTTCAGCGGGCATGAATATGAACTCAAATAAAGGGACAGATCACTCCAGACTTGCAAAGAGGCTGGGTAAATGGACATGTACATGCAGGTCACAAGGATGGGCATATCCCGCGGGCTTTGTGTTTGGTGTGCTCATTTATAGCCCTTCCAGGTGACTCCTCAGGGTCTGTTTCCAGAACTCTGACTTTGGCACCATCTCTTCTCTGTATGGACACAGTTTTTACTTCCCAGCATTGGATACTCCACACACAGACCCTTACGTACTTTGGTGGGCATACATCCACAAATCGTTAGTACAAACTTTTAAATTACAGGGCTTTCAAACTACAACAATGGCCTTGTCTTTCCAGCCTGTGCAAATAAACTATTGCAGATTATGGTCCTGAGTTTTTGTCAAGTCTAAACAAATACGTAGAGCACCAGAACTCTGCAGTATTGCATTACCGTGACAGCCAGCTCCCAGCAGTTCTTCGAGGCAGAGCAATGCACTCATGGGATTCCTCGCCCACCAGCTCCCCTCTCACCAGCTCAGAAGATGCAGATCCAGCAGGTCCTTAATCCAAACCAGGGTTTTTGTTTTACAGCTCTGTAATAAGGAGGTTTTGCTTACCCCAAACCTGGCTTCAATTTTATCTCATTTCCATAAATAGCACTAGGAACCTTTGGCAATGTTTTGCCACGTTTTTCCAGTGGAGGACAGGCAAAGACTCAAGGCCAGCGCTGTATAAGGGTATCTGAACAGTGTTTCTCCTGCCTCTTTGCACCTAAGAGCCTTTCAAGCCTCCTGCCCAAATGTTCTATCCTCTTCTGCTTTTCAGTCCATATTTTCAAACTGTCATTCCCTTGTGTTTCACCTCATGTCCTCCGAATTTCCACCTCTACTTTGTCACTTAATCATGTGGGCCTCTATAACCTCTCATTTGCTTATGGTAAATCTGGCATCTTTAGTAAATCCAGACTGTTTCACTCAGGGGGCACATTCACAGGTAAATCTCCTTCCAGGCAGCCACCTCTGACTCAATAGTACATTTAATCCTGCAGCTGTCAAACAGAAGGTGATAAATCATCTACCTCTGATCAAATAAATCCTGACTCTTTTCATTCAACCATTAAACTTCTCCCACATTACTGAGGATGGTGTGTTGGATTGGGTTCTGATAGCTATGGACTGAACTTTTCAACTTAAAAATCATCTTTCTCATCAGCAACATCTAAACACTGTTTGCTTAATCTGTGCTGAATCAGGGCCTGAAGAAAGTGAGATTTGCTTTGTTTGGTTTCTCTGTGTTTTTTGGAGGGTGTTTTGTGAGGGTTTTTGAATGGTTGTGAGGTTCTTGGTTGGGTTTTTTATTCTTGTTTTTTTTTTTTTTGTTTTCATATGCTTGGAAGAAAGAAAAGAATCCTAAAAGGCATTCTTGAATCAAGATCCTGCCATAGAGCTAGGAAAGGGTTAAAAGCAGCCTGTCTACTGGTCTCAGGGAGGGAAAAAGGAGGCTGCTCTGCCGGGCAGCCCCTGCCTCTACACAAAGCCCCATTGAGCCAGGGCAGGATGGGGCAGGAGGGGTGTGCAGAGCAGTTGTAACTCCACAAGCCCCTTTTTTTCACTGCAAAGACCCAGCAAGCCCCATTGGCAGCTCCCACCGAGTTCGCAGGCTCTGCCAGCCAACTGCTCCCTGTTTGTTCCTTTTTCTTAAAACAACAAGGCACACAGGGAAAATAAATACAAAAAGCCCCCAGTACGTGCGTACATTAAGCTGCAAGAGCTGCTGCTCCAGTCCAAGGATTTAAAAAACCTATGGTTTCTTCTACCATGCTAATTTGGCTGTGTTGCACCTGCAAAGTATTTTGTACTCCACCATCTTTCTTAAACACAGATGTACATGCTGAGCCAGGAGCCTTCAGAAGTGCTCTGTGTTGATTTAACTCTTTCCCTCTGGCCCCCAGCGATTTCAACAAGATCACTCATGCCAAGACTGAATGCTTTGAAAACCCCCGCTCTCAGGTGCAGGGACCATGTGCTCTAATTTGTGTGCCTAAATTTCAGCTACCTATATCTACCTCTTGACTTCCAAATATAGGCTGAACTATACAGCCCATAAGTTTTGATTTCAGTAAGGCTGTTCAGTACCTATAAAAGAATCAGGCCACTTGTTTTGAAGTGCTCAGACATGGATTTAGGCCCCAGATGCTCAAAAACTACAGCTTAAATTTAGACATCTGCATCTGTACCACTGGCAAAGCGTTTTTATTTTTGGAAGCACTGAGCCCCGGCAGCTCCCATTAATTTCAGTAAGAGCTGCTGGGAGCAGAGAGTCTTGGAAAACTCTTCTAGGGAAGCTGTGCTAACATTAGACTCTTGTTTTCAAAAGCATTGGCTTGAAAAGAAATGACACACAATCAGGAGGAAGGAAAATGTTTGTTTAGCCTTCCTATTTAATAAAGCCGTTCCATGAGCTATGGTTCTGGTAAACTCCGGTTTCTTGAGGAATGGTGCCCAGTGTCCTCAAAATCCCACCACCAAAAAGCAGTCTGCACAATTCCCTCCAATACTGCCAGCCCATTTAGAGGGACAAACTCCCATGGCCAGATCCTGATGGCTGGCTGTGCAGTTGGCTGCTGCCACAGAAAACTGAGTGACAGCTGCCTTTCCTCCAGTGCCAGCTTAATTTCTTCCTCTTTATGCTAACCAGACTAATTTTCATGGAAACTGCAGGAACTTATGTGTTGCAGACCTTTAACCTTCTATCAAATTTGGTTGAAAAACTGCCCAGAACTTATTACAGACAAGAAACACAACTGGATGAGATTGGTTTCCTTAGGAACGTAGACTAAAAGGAAAAATTAATCAAATATTTGTGGATATCAGAAAAATTCAGGCTAGAGAAATGAGTTATAGACAATGAAAAAGAAGAAAAATTACAAAAGACAGATCCAAAAAGGTTTATAAGGCTGTGAGACCTGATGGCAATTAGAAGTCTAAATGCAGACACAAACCTGAAGAAAAGGCATAGAATAGGCAATACGTGGCATTTTATTCTATTTTAACCTGTCCCTGTGTGAGATAGGTGAGAGTGGTGGTGTTTGTGGTTCCTCTTGGTGGAAACCACGTGGCTCACATGAAGTGTACAATTCAAGAAAGTGTCACATGCAGGTAGACCTCTAAGCAACATGCAGAAATAGCTACAAAAGCAGTAATTCACACCAGCTCGAGGATCCCTGCCTTGGGTGCCGCAGTAGTCGTGAAGTGCGTGGTGCCTGGGGAAGAAACAGCCTAACAGGAGTCTTTGTAGATGGCATTTGCTATGCTTTTAAAACAGTTATAAATACAACCCCAAAAGCCATAAATTCCATCTGTGTTCACAGCTGAAGGAGACACCAGTAACTCCGTCTCCTCTTCCATCAGACAGGAGAAGATGTCAAAGAAGAACACTGTGATTTTCTAGAAAGCAATGAAATGAGGAAGAGAAATACATGGCAGGAGTAGTTCAAGTACTTTAAAAAAAACAATGCTTGGGAAATGAAGCCTATCAGGGTAGTGGAACTTCATTGAAAAATATAGGAAATGCCCCATCTCAGGAAGGGAGGAAGAGCTGCGGGGCTGAATCCATGGCCTTGTATTGCTCTTTAAACCATGACAACTCTGGATGTAGTCTCCAGGACCAGCAAGTTGCAAGATGGGAGAAATTTAACTCTCCTTCCCCTTTTATCTTTCACATAAGAAGAAATTGGTTGTAAAATTTTGCTACTACATCTTTGTAACAAGAGAGAAACAGAAGTTGTATATGCCAGACATATACAGGGGTATTTACCATTACTCTGTGATTATATTACTTAATATACTTAAGTATTTATATTACTTAAATACTTAAATAGTAAGGGCTCAGCTGCTCTTGCTGGCAGTAAATATCATTAACCCCTTTGGCTGCAGATAGTGATGCAGTAGGCAGGTTACTGGGGGGATGGCAGTGCTGAGAGGGTCAGGAGAGGAACACAAGGCAAGTCCTGGGATGGGCGGGAATAACATGCAGGGGTTTAATCAACTTCATACACGACCCTTCTAATCTCTTTTCTACAAGAATTGTGCAGGAAATTCAGCAAAGAACACATTTTTAAAAATCTTGCAGCATTTCATTTTGACAGCTGTCAAATGCAATGCCTCCAAAGCTCACGGTGTGGCTGCTGGGGATGCTGGGTGCCCTGGCTGAGAGGTGTCATGCCTGCTGTTACAGGGAGGCTGCTGGGGCTTCCTTCATTTCTGCCCACCTGCTCACTGTATTGGAGAGATAAGCTGGGAAAGCCTGGGGACACCTTCCCAAGCTTTAAGGCTCCCTGAAATCTTTCATTATGCCCAACACACTGGAAGGATGCAGCAAAAGGCAGCCTTGGGGCTCCAAGTAGCCAAGGCTCTATAGACAGGCAAGAGGTGCCCCACCTGCAGGAAGCCAGCAAATCCATCACCAGTGAAGCACTGACACCTTTGCTACTCATCTCCCAAGTTTCTGATCAAGAAATCTAGTGCTAAATCTGTCAATAAACCCACAGGAGACCTCTAGTCTCCAGTTTCAGTAGCTGGACACATTTAAATTCCTCTCTAGGTTTTAAGTTAGCAAATTTCACATGAAAACTGTCAAGAAAATATTTTTTCCCCATCTTCTCTCAGGGCAGTGAGGTGGTAGGGAACATAACTCTGAGGAAGTCCTGCCTCACAGAGTTTTCCTATCTGCCTGCGACTGTTCAGTTTTGTGGCAACATGGAATAAGCTTTGGCCAGTCTCATGTCGCTCTAACTAGATTGCTGAGAGCTGTTCAGAGAAGGCATCTGAAGGAACAGACAACATGAAAATTTTCTAACTATGGCAACGGACTAAGATTCTGAAACGGGTGCTGAAATACCGCACCATGGAAAAAGGGCTACGCAGCAATAAAATATGACAGCAAATTCAGAGTGTGAACCCAAGACTTCTTCTCATTCAGGTTTTGTAGACTGTCCTTGGAAATACATAGCACAGGGTTAACAAAAACCAGCAAAATACAGACCAATCCTTTCTCTTACTGGGGGCCTGCACCCTGCCATCCTGATTTATTTCTTATTCATAGGGTGAAAAACACCCATTGGTTTCAGAAGATGTTTCAGATCAAAGACTGAAGCATTTGTGCCTAGATTTTCAGTCCACGTATTTTACACACTTCTGAACACTAACAACAGTGCTGTGACTCTGTCGGGATACATGCATTTAAACCAGCATCAAAACTCCTTTATGAGCAGGATTTAAAATGTTGAATGCATTAGAGAAGAGAAACGTTCGCACTGTGTTTCTTATTGTTGGTTGCTTTTCTGTAAGTGCTTTCAACACCACCAAATTAGTCCAGAAGTGGTTAAAAGCAGCTAAAGGCAGCTTTGGAGGACTCAGTGTCAGCTGGCATTCTAATGAGAATTAGACAATCGGAAATAGACAGCTCTGAGGCCAAACAATTAGCCAGACAATTAAAAGGCTCTACTGTACAGGGTTTTATGTGGGATAGGATAATGCAGCTGCAATATTTGTGCTAATAAGCTAGACGGATAAGAATGAAGTTAATTTCCCTTCTCAGCAGCTAAATGAACAGATTGCTCCATTTTAGCCTAGCCCAAAAGGACACATTTTTTCCCTGATTGGAGAAAAAGGTAAGAGAAAGAAATAAAAATGTTCTATCCAGTCTCTGTCTGGATAGCCAACTGGTGTGGAGCTTGCAGTGGTCCAGCAGCAAAGCCACCCTGCTCTTCTCTGTCTTCTATCATCTGCAAATGCCACTTTCACCTGGGTCACAGCTGGCTCTACCCTGGAGCTGGATTTTTCTGGAAATTCTGGATTTTTTCCATATGTACAGGATAATATTAAGCACATCCATTTTGACATTTTTGATAATATTTTGCTCAATACAGATGAGAGGTATGACAATTTAATGTGAGAAATGAAAACAGGAAAGATTATAAACACAAGCTGTCACTACCCCAAAATATGCACCTATGTTTTTTATATTTGGAGAAATTGCAGTGTGTTAGCACCCCATGGGGTGCAGAGAATGAGTCTCCCTATGGAAAAACTCCCTTCATGGTGGAATCCCTGTGAAAACTGTACATCAAACTATGGAAATGACACATATGGGAGGCCAGAGAGATGCAGAAACATGCCTGACTCCATAAGGCTTATCTTTCCCTATATTCTGAAATGCTATACCTCTCTAAACCCACAGTATACCAAGAGTGACAAAGATCCAAACTCCATTACCCACCCAGTTTTACATGGTGCTAGTTCAGCTACTGCAGCAGCATCTCACACTGGTATCTCCCTCAAGGCAAAGCCCTCTGAACTTTAACATCTCCCTGGGCTATGCAGAACTGTACCTGAGCCCCAAGGCCCAAAGCAGATGATACTAGCTTGGTGCAATGGGACATGGTCCATTCCCTGGACATTATCCTGGGCAGCTGGCTCCAGATGGCTCTGCTTGAGCAGGAGGGTTGGACCAGGTGACCTCCAGAGATTCCTGCTGACCTCAGCTACTCTGTGATTATGTGGCTCTGTGGTGTGCCATGAACCAATGGTGTAAAACACCACTGAGACTTCCACCACTTTCTCCTGCACTGAAAGGATCGCATGTGGGAAGGAGCGCTGAGAGTTTGTGAAGATGTGTCCAGGATCCCCTCTGAAAGCACAGACACAGACAGGACCATTGGAGGCTTCTGGTTCCCTGTCCTTCAGGCAGTGCAGGCTGCTGCGAGAGCCTGCTGTCCCAGTTTGCATTAGATTACTGGTTTCTGTGGTGGACCAGCAGTCACGTGCTGTTATTTAGCAGAAAGCATCCCCAAAACAGTGAAAATGAGCTATTTTGGTTTGGTGGCTCCTTGCAGTTACAAAAGGCCAGAAGCAAGTGTCATGCACAGGGTAATTGATCCCCCAGGAAAACGAGCCACTTGGATCACAAGCCACTAGTCCATTTTACACTGGTCACACTGTTGTTTTTCTGCTGTGATGGCAGTGGTTTTGTATCTTTGAGGCTCACCGCACTTGCACAAGATAGATCAGACGTGGTCAGCTTTCCACGCTGCCCCTCTCTCCTCCCTCTTCCCTCAAAAAGCCATCTATCTGAAAGGACACGTGACAGTATGACACACTCAGAGGCAAATGCATTTACAATGTATTGGCATGTCTCAGTTCAGTCTGTAATTACCACATTATGGCTTCAGCCAAGCCATTTTTCCAATAACGCCCAGATGTACCAATTACTGCTCCTCTGTAATGAAAATAGATGGGAAACAGGTGACAAGCCCTGTTTGTAGCAGAGGGAGGGAAAGAAAGTTTTCGCTAATGAAAAAATGGCCCTGGTAAGAATCCTGTATCAGAAGAGCATGGTAAAGCTGCCCTAAAGTCTTTGCTCTCTGCAGATCTGATGTGGAAGATCACAGAGCTAACTATCACTTTAATACAGGCATCTGCATTCTTAACCAAAATCTCTTTTTGGCCACTGGAAACTGGAAGCATGTGTTTGAGGCTGTGCTCTCACCTCACCAGAGCTGGCACCATGAACTCTGGCCAAGTTCTGCTCTACTGAGTACCTCACTTTCCAGACCGACCCTGAGCAAGAGGCCCCTTTGCAGGCTCAGGCGTACATAGAAGTCCTTAGCCCTTCCTTACCCTGCTTTTAATAAGACCTTTTTGTATGACTGCTCCTTGGTCCTCTTGTTCTTTTTCTGAGCAGGCACACATGGAGTCAAGGATCTCCATGTTGCAAAGATCACCAACCAGTAAAAGCTGCAGGGCCTCAGTTGCCTCTTCCCTGGGCAACCTGACACCAGAAACGAGGGCAGGGATATAAGATGCAAACAGCATCCCTCTGGATAACTGGAAATGGCATTTTGGACCAAAAAGTCTTTCCCAATAACCACTGTACACAACATTCTAGGTAAGCAATCTTGTCCAAAAATTCCAGAACATATCAAAGCTCCTGGAAAACAGGCACTGGCTTTCTCCACTTGAGATTGTTCTGCATTTGCAAGCAGCAATAGGGGAATTTTTGCCAGGCTGGTGTGCAGAACACTTGTATTGATACTAGCACTGCTGCCTATGAGCCACAGCACTGGAAGAACAGTAGTTGCACACAGCTTCATCAAAAGGCTTCAAGAATGCATTTGCTCTGTCTGTGATATATGACCAAAAGCTACTTAGTTCTAATTTTGTGCTTCATGTACGCCCTCCCTAATCACAGTGAGGTACAGTGATGTAGCGCTGGTGGAGAGGCAAACAGACTTACACTAGTCTGTAAAAGAACAAATTCTTCAGAACCATAAACAACAGCCGCTGCCTCCCAGCAAAGAGTGAGGGCTTTTTCTGCTATGACTTCATTAAGATTACAAATGATGCTGTAGCATTTTACTAGTATGTGGGGAAGTGTCAATCCCAGATGACTAATAGACAGTTGTTAATCATTTACACGATTAACATGTTAGTGCTTCCCCCCACACTGATTCAGTCACATTTGTCAACTTGCTTTAGTTTATTTTATTTTAAGCAGCTCTAGCAACAAGATGTGCAAAGCAGCACAGTTATCTGAAGGACTGAATCACAAGTCCTCTGTAAGCATCACTGAAGGATTTCACTAGAGACACGGGTGCAGAGCTCAGGCAATCAGCAGCGGTTTCTAGATGGGTTTTGACATACTGCCTGCAACCAGCTGAGACCCAAATCCTCCTGAAATCATTGGAAGGTCCTGCACGGCTACAGTTTCACCCAGTAAGATCCAGGAATGTCTGTTACTCCAGGGTATTTACTACAAGGAGGGCCAAGCTGCCCAGCTTTTGTTTTCTATTGAATTTAGCTATGATTTTCTAGGTTTCCCCATTGTGTGGCTTTGGCTTCTGAGCCCATCTGCTACACTTCAGGGTATGTTTTCATTGTGGTGCGTGGGCTCTTGGCTCATTAACATGGTGTTAATGGAGTATGGCAGCTAGAGCCTTCCTCCACTCACTGATAAGATGCTCCTTCCGGAAGGAGGTTTGCTCACAGCAGATTCAGCAGCTGAAGCATTTATCTGCCATGGAGTGTTAATAACTGTCGGGTTATAATTACCAGATCTCAATATTTACAGAAAACCAGCCTCTCTATTGTGCAGCTAATAGCACAATCCTGAATGTACAAAATGCCAATTTGCTATGAATGAGGAGCTGCTTGCTAAAATTCAAAAGCAATTAAACTGTAAGCAGTAGCTGACATTTAACGATTGTACTGTTTGCCAAGGAGTCACCACTTACTGGGCGTAATTCTGGCAGTGAAGATGTTTTATGGGACAGAAGGACCTAGGGACCCTCCTCCCCAGCTACACCACAGAGAGGATCAGTGCATGCTGTGCCTCTGCTGGGAGACTGGAAATCCAAACCATTCTCAAACCTCTAGCTATAAAGAAGAAGTTGTTTATGATGAGAGTAGTGAAACACTGGCACAGGTTCCCCAGAGAAGGTCTGGATGCCCCATCCCTGGAAACCTTCAAGGCCAGGTTGGACAGAGCTCTGAGCAACGTGGTCAAGTGAAAGATATCACTGTTTTTTGCCATTGGTTTGGAACTATATGACCTTCAAACCAGAATAATTCTATACTTCTGTGATTTGAGTGGCTTCAAACAGCTGGCTGGCAGCAGATCCCACCACATCTTCTTTAGCTCTTCTGATGTGGGATCAGGTTGTGCACTGAAAGGTGAGGCAGCTCCTCTGTTTTCTGCTACTGGAAGAGAGGAAAGGTAATCTGGTTCCCCTGTCTTTATTCTTTAGCTCAACTGGTTTAGTGTGTAAATCCAGAAATGTATGTTGTGTCTTCTCTGCATGAGTAAGGGACCTGGTCTTCCACATCTAATCTGCTTTCTCCTTTCAGTAATTATACTACACATTGAATTAGACAGAAACTGGGAAATATTTTTTTAGTTATTATTTAATTTTATTTATTATTATTATTATTATTGTTGTTGTTGTTGTTGTTGTTGTTGTTGTTGTTGTTGTTGTTGCTGCTGCTGCTGCTGTTGTTGTTGTTGTTATTTTAAAAGAATAATAATTATGACTTTCCACTACTTGGGCTATGGAAAAATCCACTTTTGTTAATATTCAAAGATCTATTCAGCTTGGGTTGAACAGAAAAAAATACATTCAACTTAAACTAAAATTTTTAAGTTGAATTTAGTTTCTCTGGAATGATTTTTCTCTCTTACCATACTCTATTATTACAAAGCTGAGACAAACTGCAAAACAAAACTTTGTTTCCCAGCAAAAAAACAAACCAGTTATTTCAAAAATGTCTAGATATGCCTCTTCTGTCGTCACTAAAACCACTTGCTAAATTTCACAAGTATTGTTAAGAAGTTTTGGTTGATCCAAAGCACTTTTTTTTTTTTCTTCAGCAAAGAAAATCTGTGCTGTGTAATTTCTTCCCAACCTCCAGAAAGCAGCCTTTATCCACATTGTCCTAGAGCACCCTGGAAGTCATGATTGCAGGGCTTCCCCCACTATATTGATATAATGAGAGGGTCACCTGTAGAAACTTTACAGAGGATTAAATGGGGCAGAGAAAGCCTGCCTGCCTGGCTGGCAATCACAGTAGATCTATGGATATTGTGCTTATCAGCCAAGGGCTAAGGCCTGCACAGACACACTCGGTGCAGGAAGAGGCCCTGACCCAGCCAGCAGCCAAGCCTTGCTGCCTGCAGCTCTGCAGGGGAGGAAACCTGGCAGAGGCTGCTTTTGTGTCCTCATCCCTCCTCCGAGAGCCTGGCCAAGGGGGATGGAGGGCAGCTGGTATCTGTGCATGGGGCACATCTTGGTTATTATTTCTCAGCTTCAGCCAGGTTCTGTGTTTGCCCTGAGAAATCTAAATCCATTTTGTGACCCTAAGCCTTAGGCAGCTTTTGCAACCCCTCTTTTCCATTTTCCCTGCTCTCCTACAGCCCAGTGCTGTGTCCCAGAAGTACATCCCAGCATCTGACCCATTTGACAAGGAGTGGTGTAAGGATAAGCAGTTCCTGTGCCTACTCTAATTTTTTGGATAGGAAAAAAATCCACTTTTGCTAATACTCATTACAGCTAGGGATAAAGTTCTCTATCTCTCAGCACATTTGGTAACTATTTACTTAACTAAATGGTGAAAAAGAGAGGCCTCAATTCTCCAGAGTTGCCTCCCTCAGCTTGTTTATCACTGTGTTGCAATGGTTCTGTGGTTGTGAAATCTTGAGCTGAAAACTCAAAAGGAAATTTCTAGCGACAAGCTTTCCTTGAGGCTGTAAACAAATAGAATTCATTAGGAGGATGGGAGAGAAGCAGGAAACATCAAAATTAACACTTGCAGCATGCATACACATACACACACACTCACCAGCTTGATCTAATGGCCCTTCAATTGGTAGGAAACTGAGTTTTCTCTGACTGCAGTGCAAGTGGGATTGTATTTTCAGGCAGCCTATTTCATCTGCCATGCCCTGAAAGTGCTTTACTCTTTCTACACCTGCTCGTGCATACTCCAAAACATGGCTCTCTGGGAGTTCTCAGGTGTTTGCTGATAGACAAAGTATTTGCTTAAAAAGAAAAAGAATGAATAATGCTTTAAAAAGAAGCTTCTGAGCCAAATGTACTAATGGCTTTTTACCTGTAGCACCAAGAAGTTGTATATCCTGGCTTCGTGTTAAAGAGCATGCTGATTAAACCATAATATTATGTTTTGATCTAGCCTACAGCTGAATGAATTACTGGCAGGAAACACAGCTCATGAATTCAATCAAAAATCCTTTCATTTGTCACAGCCGCTTCCTGTCCGTCTTTTAAACATCTGCTTCTCTTGTTCACGACAGAAAAACTCTTTGTTAAAATAATAAGCATTTACCGATCCTTCTCTCAAATAAAGTGCACAGCTCCTCAATGAAACATGCTTTCCTCCCCACTCCAAGTTTATTTTATATCGCTTTAATAGCTTCCTCATACCCCTCTCTTTCTTTCTGCTTGGAAATTCTGGAAAATCTCAAGCTGACAAAAGATGGCACTTCCAAAGCATGAGCTCAAGCTGCCCCTGGCCTTTCTGCCAATGGGATCCAGAGTTTGGGATGCTTTGCTGCAATCCGTGCCAAGAGCCTCTCCAGCTCCTTAAATGGAAGCTACTTCCTCCCTGAGAAGGACAAGCAGCCATCTAGTGTCCCAGGGAGAGGTGTTTCTCCAAGGTGCTTGCTGTCCCGTGCATGTGAAGCTGCAGGTGGGAGGAACATACACTCATGGAAAGTATCACCCGTCCTTTCTCATCAGCACCTGAGCACCACAGCTCCTCCTGGCCAGAGAAGAAAAACACAGAGCAACTCCTTCCTTAACTTTCCATTTCCAGTCATTGCAGTGACTGCTTGGACCGTGGCTCTTCAGTGAGCTGTTTATGCAAGTGATAGTATCAGTTGTGCAGCCCCCTCCAGCTGTCCTTAAGTGTCTCAAAAATCCACAATCTACACACTGGGGTTTATGTGCATGTTTGGCACTATCAGCAGCTCCAAATTTCTTTACAAGCATCTACAAGGAGGAGCACTAGTCTTCCAGATAAGTTTTAAATCCCTACTTTGATGCAAACCTCTTTCTGTGCTAATTACTTCTTAATAATTAATTACCTACTTCCTGCAGCTCTTCTGAAAGCACTCTGGGTGTTCACTTCTAAACTTGATGATCCCTTGCCCAGCACCAAAATGAAGCTAAATGTGTGGGTGAAGCTTAAGAGTTGTCTAACAAATCTTAATAGCAGCCAGGAAACATGTCAGTGCAGGCATCAGGCTGTAAAGTTTAGGGTTGGAGAAGAAGCAGCGCTATTAGAAAAAAAAAAGAATCTATAAGGGTCAGCCTGCAAGATGGCTCACCCTGTGTGCCAAACTTGTGCCTCTTCCTAAAGCTATCCAAGGAAGGAAGCCCTGAGTGACTGCAGTGGTGAGAGTAGGGACAGATGGCTGTCTATGGGAAGTGGAATTAAAGTGTTCTTCCCCATTCTGAGGAGCTGGAAAAACCAAGCCAGTCCAATCAACATATTTTCATTGTTTTTTGCATCATGTGAACTTTCAAAATGTGAGACATGACTGGAAGCTAAGATCATACGTGAAATAAGCTGATGACAGACAGGAGCAGGAAATTATTAGGGAAACTTGCATGATGCTTTTCCAATGCTCAAATGACTGCTTTTTAAATTTCCAATTTCTCACTGGATTCTTCTTCCAAAAAAATTATTTTTATGCAATCCTTCTGAAGCATAGATTCCTTTTCTTGCAGGAGAATCTCACTTTCACTCTGATTCTTTACAACTCATCTCATGATCTGAATAAAAGTGGTATAAATAAGTGTTATGACAAACTTAAGAATTTTAGTCATGAGTCAGCCCAAAGGTCAATCTGTCACAATGTCCTATCTCCATCTTGGACTGACAGAAGGTACATGGGGAAGAGGATGGGAATGAGGTAAACACAGAGGAATAAATCCTTTGTATTTTCCATCCATTGCCAGATGTTTCTAGTTTAGAGATCTCCTGAGACAGAACTGGGGTGTTTACACATCATGGCTGTCAATTTTTTTCTTCTTCCTGAGATACATTTAATTGCTTTTTATCTTGCAAATTGTTAGCAACACAGAATCATGTGGGAGCGAGTTCTACACTTTAACTGCAACTGTTCCTTCTGCTCGTCCAAAGCCCAGCACCACCATCACTATACTGGGTGTCCCATAGGTCTTGCATGAAAAGAAACAGCCCAAATAATTTCCAGCAGACTCGCTGGAGGGCATTCATGGTTGTCAGCACCTCTATACTATTCTTTCACTCCCTCTTCTGACAAGGGAGCCTCCGATATGTAGAAATTGTTCTATACTTTGGGTTATCCTCAAAACTTTGGTGCCTTTTTATTTCTAATACACCCTTTCTGAGGTGGAAAGGCAGAACTAGCAAATTTGTACAGCTCTGGTTTTTCTCTTTTTCCTGATAACTCCTGATGTTTGATTTGTTTTGTGCTGCTGTCAAGGAAAAAGAGGCTGTTTTCACAGAGCTATTACAACTCAGGGATCTCATTCCTGAACAGACACAGCTAACTCAGAGTCTATCACAAGTGGCATCAACAGTTAGGAGTTTTTCCCATGCACAACACCCCAAATTTATCAAGAAGTTTTACCCTAAGTTTATCTAATTTATCTGCTATTTTATTGCCTCACTGCAGTGAGTGCCTTCTGCAAGTCTTTGCAGTCAACTTTCATTTTTATTACCCTTAATAACTTACTATCAATAGCAGACACAGCCACCTCACTATCCACCCTCTTTTCCGATCATGGGAGATAAGATCTTCAGTCCTGCCTCCAGCCATTTCTCCCCTCATCTCAGTTACAGTGACAAACCCACACTTGTACTCGTAGAACTTGTTTTGCTTGTGAAAAGAGGTTTTCCACTACCAGTACTGCTTGGCCAGATGTGTCCACACTAGGAGAACTTTGCCAGATTAAGCTGATGATATTTTTGTACCAATAAAAAGAAAAAAAAAATTCTCTCATATGGTTTATAAGCATCCTTCAGACACAGTATATGAAACTTGTGGGTGAAGTACATCACTCCCAAAGCAGGGGGGCAGTTTAAACAGGGTGATATCACGGTGTTGCATAACTTGTGATATTTAACATTGGTTTGGGGTTTAAATCAGGATGGTAGTTTCTACTAGTCAATGAGAAAAGAGCTTCTCCAGGGATATAAATTAAGAAAGGAAAAAATGGAGCTGACAGAAAGCTTTGGAGCATAAATTATTCTCTGTAAGTAAAGAAGCAGACAGTTGTCAGAGCTTCTGGCTCACATCCCCACATGGCCACACCAAGATTTCTGCAGTGGTACTTGGATGGCATCTGAAAACTGGCTACTTCAGATCTGCATAATCTTTTTGTTCCAGTTGACCCAAGCTGGGGCACTTGAGCCTCCCATTTTCCTGCCCACTGCATTATTTGGCATCCAAGGGGTGTGGGATAGTTGACTGAGTGCAAAGATTGCATATGAAGAAATCCCGTGTAATATCAACTTGACTTTGAGCTAGAAATGATAAAAGACATAATGGAGCAAGAGGGGAGCCCGGGTCACCATCCATTCACCTGCTGAACTGCAACAAGCAGGCCTGCACAGGGACTTTGCCTGCTGGAAGCTGCTGGTGAGAAGATCACAGTTCACCAGACAGTGCCAGGGCAGGAGGCTGAGCCATGCAGTGACTGCATGAGGTGAAGCATAAGCCAGATGGGGCATCTGTCACCTGGTGAGTTTGGAGCCTCCCGTCCCTCCTCTTCTTTTTTTCCAAAGGAGGACATTAAATGCAATTAGCAGGCATCAGGTTTTGAGCAAACCAAAGCAGGCAGGTTTCCATCCAATGCAAATTAAATTGTGGGACTCATTGCCATCAGCTGTTGCTGAGGCCAGAAGTTAAAATAAACTTGTGAAGGGAAAGAAAGTCCATTGCAATTATTAAACAGAAAGATACTGCCTAAAACTGTGGAACTCCCAGCCCTACAACTGCATCAGGAAAACGACTGTGCCACGTTTGCCTGTTTTCATATGTTTTTCTTCCAGCATCCACTCCTGGCCAGAACTAGGACAGGATCCTGGAGTTGACATACTCATTTCAGACCCAGTATAGTTATTCTTCAGCCTTGTGCAAAGGTCCCCATTTTACAATTGTGTGTGTGCTCTAAAAAATGCCTCTTGCTTTTAATTTTGAAGGTTCGACTAATAGACCCAGGCAAAGTAAGCCCTCCAAAATATGATTTGTCTAATGCTCAAGGTCCTAGATATATCAGTGATGTCAGTGTTTCTCCTCCCATATTGTTCCTGTGTTATGTATCATCTGATTAAAAAAGGCAAAGCAACCCACTGGAATGAGAGCTGTGCAGTGCCAGGGCAAACATGGCAGATTCAGAGCATGCAAGAGTCTGGCTTTTTGTACCAGATGTAAGTATGTCAGCCTGGAGTTCAGAGGTGACTGTTCAGACTAAAGAATTACTCTCCCTCTCTATTAAGCATCTATTTTGCCTCACTAATTGTTAAATGCCAGAAGCTAATTTTGTTTTAAATTATCCTTAATACCATGCATTTTTAAAAAGGCTATAAAGCTCCTACGCTTCAGAATCGCAACTTGACACCCAATTCCCATCTGTCTCCTATTAACAAAAACAATCTAGATAATCTACAGTCTCATGTGGAAAAAGATATGAAAAACTGATGAAGGTGATACAGTGTAGACCACCAAGCAGTCAACAGCATCTTAACAGTACCCATCTGACCTGGTGGCTAGTTTAAGGAATAATTGAATGAAGAAGAGATAAAATGAATAGATGAGGCCAACTATGTACATCGACAAACTGAGACTCATTTTGCAAGGCGTAGAGGGTGATTTGTTTGAGTTTCAGACTACTCCAAAACTCCATGTCCAGGCATCAATTACATGGGCAATCTTGTCTTCAGATGCTTATCTAAAGTACTTAACTGAAAAGAGACAAGACCATGCCAGGAATAGTTTGGATGAGACGGGACACACATGCACGATGAAATGCAGACTGGACCAGCATCTGCACTGCTGCCTCCCAGGCATGCACTTCAGCAGGGATTTCAGGTGAGCTTTATCAATGAGCAGCTCCAGGAGCTTGTGTGGTCTGGGTAAAGCAGATGCAGGTAGACTGCAATGGAGTGGCTGGATGCCCCAGCAATAATTCTTCAAGTTGGAAACTTTGGGCTTCAACAACAACCAAGGATGTAGCAGAAGAGTGTTGGAGTCAAGAGGCTCAATGACTTTCAGCTCAGCCTATATTGCTCAAAGGCCCTGGTGGCCTGGTGCCGACCCACTTCAGGCCACCAGAGAAACCTTTTCCATTCCAGGAGAGGTTCCATCTCCATGTATCCCCACAATCCCTCCCTTTGCTGGACACACTACACTGTGCTGACTGCTGAGGGGTAGGAAAAACATTTCAGTGGATGAAGAAAAAGCTGATTTCTGATTTGCAGCTCCTAAAAGAGATGAGATATAAAGTATGAGACCATGAGCAAAATCTGCTGCTGAAGCACAGCACCTTGCAGTATTTCCTATCAGGACCTGTAGAGCTCACTTTGCTGTTGCTAGGGCCCAGGGTGCCTGTTGCTGCTGTTGCTTCTATAAATAAAGTTTCCATTCCAGGATAAACTAAGCAATCAGTAGCTGATTTTTAGGAAAATATCCCCTTCATCCCCTGACTACACAAACAATGGACCTCCACATCCCCCTGCCACTCGGGCAGCCCAAAAGCAGGGAGTGAGCTTACACAGTGGAAGGCAGCTGAGGAAGAGCTCTGTGATGTCAGGCAGGGACAGTCCCTGGCTGCAACCTGGGACTGTCTGTCTGTGGAGCAAATGGGAGCTTTCTGCAGACACGCAGCCGGTTCCTCATGCCGGGCGGATCACACGCGATTGTTGTGTTTGGAGAATTCCACTGCATATAATTATTCCTTTGATCATGTTGAAAGAGCAGTCACCGTGCACTTGAATCGTGGCTTTGCTGGGAATTACCAATTTGAACAGGGAAAGGAGGCTGTGAGAACAACCAGTCCAAGGAAGGGCCTCTCTTACAAATTCCTCTTTTATTCTTTTTTGGTGTTTTTTTTTTTAATTTGTACATATTTCAACCAAACTGTGCTGCTGTCAGGACAAGCAAATCTTTCCAGGAACTGCTTTCATTATTGTTAGCAAAGTGGAACTCCTGTGCAGTGTTTGCTTTTGGCCCAGGCAACTGCCCAAAGACTGCACTTCAAAGGTCCCTCCTCGACTCACATCACAGCAGCACCACCTCAGTCTCCTAGCCACAGTCTCCTCCAGCTCAGGACCTCCTTCTCCTTGAAAATCTCCACCTGGTTTGGGCTTACCAAATATCAGTGACCTCAGTCATGTGAAAGTATCTTGCAGCAGAAAATGAAATGTCTAAGGCAGCTGACTTTCATTACCTCACTGGGTTGCTAATCCAAGAGGACAGCCTGTAGCTAGCAAGTGTCAAGAACTGGGCTTTATAGTAAAAACAAAAACAAAAACAAAACCAAAAAACCCCAAAATAACTAATAGGATTTTCCTGGAGGATAAAGAAAGCTCCCTTCTGGGGAATTTTCCAATGTCCAAAGGACTCAGAGTCAACAGAAGGTCAAATGCTATCAACTCCCTGGCAACAAAGCCAGGAGTCCCTAAGTCCCACCAGCACCTCACATCATGGTCTATTCCAGGTAAACACTGAAACAGAAAAAATTGAACCTGGGTTTGGTGCACAATGCTTCATTTCTCACTGAACCAGACCATCCCACTACGAGAAAGAGAAATCAGTGGCTCTGGCTCTCAGGGCTTGCCCACTAACCTCCAAGGCTTGCCTCTGACACACTGGCACTTGCTGCACACAGCCACTGGAGAACAGTAAACCAGACAGGCAAGCATTTCAGCTCGAGTTGCCCAAATCTGAGCCAGCTTTTGACAAAGTAGCACTGACTCCATTAAGCTCTTTAGGGGGTTCAGAGGCTGTCTTTTGTTTTTGCTGCCTACCAATCCTGTTGCTTTAGGGCATGACTCTGTTTTGTGCCTGTGTTTGAGCAGCTTTGCATTCCCAATGCTGGTGTGTCCCTCTGGGCTGACGGGCTCATGAGCTCTAAAGCCACTATGGCCTCTGCTACAGTCAGATCACTGCAGACACTGCCCTGCTACTCTGCCAGCTCCTGGCTTATATTGACTCCAATTAATTGCTTTTTTCTATTTTTAAATATGAAAGGGTCTCTGTTTGGCTGTCAAGTGTAGTTATCACAGGCATGAAAGAGCCAGTTTTCAGCTGAAATTTATCCAGAGGTTGTTTGGGATTTGTAGAGTAGATCTAGGGGCTGCATTTCTCTCTTGAGTACAGTTCCTCCATGGCTTCATGAAGATTTGCCAAGTCTCACACAGTTGCACCCTCCCTTTCCCTGCAGCATTAGGGCTGGGATGGAGCACCACAGCCCCAGGTGCTGTCTTGGCTGAGCTTGCTGGAGCTCTGTCCTGCAGTGCTTGCCCACCTTGAAAGGTGGATCCTTCCTGATCATAAATCACATTTTCTGGAAAAGGCAACATAGGTGTATTTCATCTCTTTGTGCCAGACTACACTTGAGGGCCATGAAGGCATCACTATCCTGAGCTGGGAAATGTCCCAAAGGTAGAGAAGAAGCACAGGTGTCAGCTGGTGTCACAGCAACACCTGCTTGTCTTTATTGAAGCAGGATCACAGTTGCCTCTAGGGAAGATGGTTTAAACTGTAGCTTTATATTTTTTCTAATGGGATCCAAATTAATGTAAGCCAGCAACTTTAAAGTAATAGGAAAAACACGTCCAGTGTGACCTGGGTTGATTGAATGCTGCAACAGGGATGAGCAAGACAGTTTTGGAGCAAGATAAAGCCTTCACAGCACCTTCCCCCCTATTGCTGTTTATTGAAAGTGTTACTTGGGCAAGTAGCTAAGGGTATTCCTGCTGTATAAATAAAAAAAAATAGTGAACTTTACTAATTTTTTTTTTAATTTATCTTGACTTGCAAAGTGAGTTGACCATAGACTAGCAGGCTGTTTACCCAGGCTACATTGACAATGCTGCTTCTCTGTCTGGAGGAGCACTGATCTTGCTGCACCTCAGCACACTGGCTATGGCCACGGGGTACCACCTGCTATCACTGAAGTGTGGGGCTGGCATAAGCCAGGGTGCTTGAGGGGTTAGAAACCATCAGCTGATGCCTTGGGGATCTGTTTGGGTCACAGAAAAGCCAGACAGGACTTTTCATAGGGCTGTTATGGCATGTCCCACTTCAGTGAAAAATCAGCTTCTCCTGGCAAGGTGTCATAGTGCCAGCCAGGTTTTGCTATGGACAGCCATATGACACCACCTTTCACCAGTGATAGCCTCACCCAGTCATTTACAGAAAATGCCTCTCCAGAAGCAGCTGCAAGCTGCTGTGCCAACCCTGAATAAAAGGCTGAGGTTAAATCAGGTTTGCTAGCTCATGTTAGCCAAACCCAATGGAAGACAGACTCACTTTTGGTAAACAGATGTGTTTGTTTGAGATATTTACCACCCTGAGTGTTTGACTCTGTCAGAATCACTGCCCTTATCCAAACTGGTGGATAAAACAAGCAAACATGCCTCGGGCATCTCAGTTCACCGCCTGGCGTGAAGCAGCCTCCATGTGTCTGTCTCGGCCTTGGGCTGCTGGGATGCCTGTGGCTCAGGTATGTGCTGCTTTCTGGAAGGCTGGGGACAAATAATCTAGTAGACAACTGAGGACTGATGACACCACAGCACAAATTGTTAGAGCTAGACTTTCAGAGTGAGAGTGGTACTCGAGGGGCAACTCAAGCCACTCAGATGTGACAGTTCTCCCTCCATTCAGCCTAGTGTTAGGGGAGAAGACAAGGAATAGAGCCATAGCTGAGCTATCAGGATGTCACAGGGACATCCATGGTCTGCACAGGTTCCCCCTCTTTGTGCATGTGGCATTATGACTCCCCAGCATGTGCCCAATGGCTCACACCAATCAAAGCAGGCTCCAAGACTATTGCAAGGCTCTGGCAATATAATAGAGGAAAATTCTTCCTTCCACTCTGGAAAACTTGGCAGCAGGCATAGGAAGTCAGACATGCCACAAAAGCAGCAATCAAATAGTTTTCTTAATCAGGACTGACTTTGTAAGAGCTCCAGCAGGTTCCTGCATTTTGCTGACTGTTTTGGAGAGCTGGTATTGGTATTTCTCAGGAATCTGGAGAAAACATCCAGCAAGTAACAGGGGTATGGGTATTTCTTAATTTATGTGCAGTACAAAGGACGTCTGCAGTGGCAGTGTGTGGTACCTCTCCCTAGCCCCATCTGCATAACCCAGGAGCAATTGCCACACCAGGCAGTGGAGACTCACAGCCTCTCATTTTCTCTTTGCTTCACTCTGACTATCAAGACGAAGCAGGCACTGAGATAGCAGTGCTTATGTTTTTCCACTGAATGCTTCCCTTCCAAGACACTTATGCACTGAGTCCCACAGAAGCCAAAGCCAGCAGTCTAAGAATACCTGTGCAGCACTGCTGAGCAAAAGGTCAAAATCAGGTTCACTGTATCACTCATGCTCCCTGTCTGAGGAACTGAAGGTAGTCTTAAAGATTATGTTAGGGCTTTTGGAGATTTATGATATAATTCCAGGCTGTCTATGGGCTTTCTCCCCACCTTGTCTAGTTGCCTACAAATTATAATAAATTGGAAGCACTGAATGCCTGAATATCCAATATCCAGGGTCCCTGACACACCGATGACTGATGTTTGGAGTTTTACTTCTCCAAGTGAATAATGTCAACGTGTGTGACCATGGACAATTTATCACTGTGACAAAGACCCAGCTATAGTGATTGGGGACAAGAATGTAACAAACCCCAAAGATTTAATCCTGGATGCATATCTCCACCCTTATTTCATGATGTTACACTATTGTAAAATAGGAGAGCTGACTCTGCAGGCTGGAGCCTTCGATTCCATTACTGACCTGCTCCTCCTTGTCTCCTCACAGGATTTTTTACTGGGAACAACACAAGACCTTTGCAGATTTTGTAAGCTATGCATTTTCTGAACCAATTTATTCACCATGCTCTCATCAGCACCATAGTAATTCTGCAGTGATTCTATTTCTTATTCATTAACAGGGTTGAGAAGTCACTGCCCCAGTATCATTCTACCTTTAGGGTTGCAGCATAGTGGTTTTCACAAGTAAATAAGAAGGTTGAAGGAAAATACAAATGTTGACTCTGGTGAGAGAATTTTACCTACTAAACAAGTCCTCAGCAATTGACCAAATCTGTAAAGTACCAGAGGGAAACAAATTTTGCTTCTACACAAACAAGAGTGATATTTTCAAACATGTATCTTAAGTAAAAAAAAAAAAAAAAAGAAAAAGAAAAAAAAAAACCAACAACCTCGGGAGCAGCACAAAACATCCTTTGTTGCCGGACGTGAGAAAAACACTACAGTTCTAAAAAAAGCCAGAGGAAGGAAGTGGAAGAACCTCAGAGGCGAGTGGGAGTGCGAAAGGAATGTGACTGCATTTTTCCCCCTCCCTGCATGTAAGCTCACTGTTTGCAGGCAAAGGGAGAGCTGTTGGGAGAGTTTTACTATTTGGGAACTTTGCTGTTCAGAAGTGCAGTGCATATTAAAGCAACTGACTCTTCTATTCCCTTTCTGAACTTAGTAGTTAAAAAAACCCAACATCCCAAATGACTACCAGGTTAAGCATCCAAGTTCTGCTCTTGGTTCTACTTCTGTAAGCTCAAAAGGATCTAATTTCTTCTGATTATTATATTCTTGCATTTGAATTTTACCACCCTGATGCCCCCATTCTTTGCAGTTTCCTTGCTACATCCAAACCAAATAAAACACGGAGCGGGAGCAAGCACTGACAACTTTGTCTGTGAAACATTTGGAGACACTCTGAATTATATTTTGTGTAGCTCCCAAGCCACTGAGATTGCCAAAAACCAAGCAGAAGAAAACAGAAGAGTCATTTGAAAACAATGTCATGAAAAGGAAATCAATTTCGTATGCATTTCTGAGAGTAATGACCAGCATAAAAGAGAAAGAACTCATGGACCACAATCTTAGGAGGACTTAATGTCATACTGTAGCAGAGATTTTTGGGGAGAGTTACAGGTACTGCATCTTTAAAGCATCTATCTGGACCACTGGGCCAGAAAGTAGCGTGATGGCCCTGGATAATGAATGACTTGCTAAGCTACAGTCCCTGCTGGCAGGATGTCTCCAAGAGACATGCATTTGCTGAGCAGTGCTGTATGGGTCTTATTTGCTTTACCAGGGAAAAGGGCTTGTCATTTCAGCATGAATTTGAATTCTCTGGAGAGCCAGCAGTAAGAAAGAAAATTTGAGATGTTGAACTGAAATAGAAAAAAAAAAACCCAAAACCCAAAAGAATCTGAGATAGTAAAAATCTTGACATAAAATGATTTCTTTGTTTATTTTTAAGTGATGTTTGTCATCCCATTGCCTGGCTAAATGTTGCAGTGACTGTGAAATAGCCTGAAGTTTATTTTATGGAGAGTGATTTAACTCTGAAAGCCTTCACTTTTCACATTCCCTCTTTGCAGCTCGTTCTCTCTCTTTCCAACAAGAAATATCTTGGGTTTTGTACCATTTCTCTTCACTAGCTCTCCATTATTAATGAGGTTTGCATGAGAACATACTTTCTGTTTTGTTCTAGGGCTTGTTTTCTCCTCCTCTGCCCACAGTCACTCCGTGTATGTCTGTACACTGCTGCAGAGAGCAAAGGCAGCCAAAGGGCACAGGGAGGACAAGAAGTAGTAGCAACAACACTCCTGACAAGTCAAGCTAACCATCTGTCTCCTCTTTCCCAGGAAGGTGAGAGGAAAAGCAATTTTGCTTCTCCATAAAAAATGTGACAGAGCCCTCACATACCCCATGGCTACAGTGGCTGCCATGCTTCACATTCCTACTTGTTAAAGATTTGCTGTTATCCCAGTGTTAACTTGGATGAGCTTATCTCTGTGTCCAGCATTTCCTGTGGAAAAGCATGAACCCAACTGCTGCTTTGCATTTAGCAGAACTTTTTATGCTGGTGCAAAACAGGTGGGAAACCATATCCCACTAAAAGGCTTCTCAGCCATGTCTGGCAGCAGTGGCGAACAGGAACCTCGTGTTTTTTTCTTATGTGGGCTCCTCTCAAGTACTGAGACCAAGTAGGGGTCCCAAAGATGGTTTGCTTTAAGCTGAAGTTTTTTAAGTTACTTGGATAAGTGACTGTGAGAGCCCCTTGCAGCTCTCTGGTGACACAGAGTAAGGCAACACCTTCCATCTTACACAGGCAGCCAAAGAGAGCTGAAGGATGTGTTTAAAGCACATGTGGGAAGTTTGTGGCAGAGCAAAAGGAGTCATGACTTCCAAACCAGCAGTGTAAGTCCTTTCTGACATAGGCCCTTCTTCCCACCCTTCATAACAAAAGCCTTACTCAGTCCCATGGCTCTGGGGCCTCTGCACTGACCCACTCTTCACCCAAACCTTTCTCCAGGGTTGGTCAGAGCTCCTGGGTTTTGGTGTGAACTTCTCAGTGCCGGTAGTTGAGAGCAGCTCAGGGCATACCAGATGCCAGGGTGATGAGTTCCCTCTAAACATACCGACTGACAGTTCCTGTGGTTCTGCTTTTTTGTTAACGTGTGCAAAACCAGCCCTGACTCTTCTTCAGCTACTTCTGCAATGAGGGACATATGGAACCCTGATGGCCTGGGAGAGCTATGGGAGGACATTTCCAGTGGAATGTGTGGTTACAACACCGAGCTGTGATTGAGGAGCTCAGTGACCAACTCTGTCTTCATCTTTCTGGGTTATCTTGAATAAACCTCAATGGACTTGATCCAAGCTCCTCTGTTTTCTGCTGTTGCCTTCAAAGTCTACCAGGTTTAAATTCAGGATTCTCTCTGGCTATGGGCCCCTGTCATCATGACCATTACATCCTCTCACCAAGCCCAAGAAGAGATCCAAGCTGTCTGCAGATAGACCACTGGTCCCTGTACCATTAATGAAGAGGGACAGGCTTGACATCTCACAAGCATTTGTAGAAGGCAACATGAATGCTGCCTTCCGTTCTCAGCTCGCTTGCTCAGTGGGGCAGCTTCCTTCCATCTTAGTTCTGCAGCTCTTCAAGGTAGCACCTCTCTCCTAGAGCCTGTGGTCCAGCAAGGACTCCCTCTGGGCTGGGGGCCCACCATTCCTGCTGTAATGCCGAGACTCGTAACAGGACGCTGCCTCCGTGGTGGGAGGCAACACCCACGCACACGGGGAACGACTCTGGGAAAATTCCTGGGTGCTCCTCCCACGGCCCGCGTATCCCAGCTCTGCCGGCAGATGTCCGCAGGGGCCCTGGGCTGCCTGTGCCCTGCGGCCCCGGTGCTCCCACGCCTCCCTCCATCGGGCAGCAAGACCGGTGCGGCGTGCTGGTGGGGATGCACGTGCGGTGGCACAAGGCTGCCCCGCGTCACTGGCTCTTGTAGGATCAGCAGCAACCGCTCAGAATATGGCTGTTCCCAGAAATCACTCTGCTCTCACGGTAATGAGACCACTCTTTAGAAAACAGCATGAAAAGTTAGATCAGATGTGTTTTTCACCGTGGGAAACGCACTGCTATTTGTCACTCACAGGATGACAGTGTAAAGAGCTACGTGCACTCTTCCCCTTCACTTTCCATCTCCACTTGGGCGAATGGGGTGTTTTCCCTGTGCCTTCCACCATAACCAGAGTTTATTTTTAACTCACTGGCTGTCACTGTGCCTGTTTGGTCACTTGAAGTGCTAACAACAACTTGAAACTGGCTGTTGCAAAGCTGATACTCGAGTTATTACCAACCAATTCAGTTTTTGGTTCCTGCCCAGCAGCACTGAGCAAGGTGAAAGTGCTGTAACCCATTACCCAACCCCTCAGTTAGCCCAGGCAGTTTTTTTTTTGTTTGTTTTCTTTACAGCAATCTCTTGAGTGGTTGCAGAAATGCAAACAGAAAGCGCTTCTGACAGATTGAAAACAATTAGGAACGTCTCAGTCACTGGAGCAGAGATTTTGTTATGATAATAAAGAATGTTCTTAGCTGGTGTATTATTTTAAAAGGAGAAAATTAAAAAGAAATATATCATGAAGGAGCTGACAGTGCTCAAAACCCACATCCTGTTGTTATCCATGGGCCTGGTACTATATACTACTGGCAGCTGTGAGATGAACTTTCCCATTAGGCCCCTTCCAAGCCCTTAACCCTGACCCAAAGGGACCTTCTTTCCCTCTTTTAAAGGGAGAGAGAGAAATCAATCTCCCTGCTGATTCAGCTGTGGGCCTCTTATGTCCAAAGAATATCAGCACTGCAAAAAGAAGAAGGGAAAAAAAAAGTGCAGATTGAAGTTTTTTTAATGATGTGGATCAGTGATATTTATGGACTAAGGTTTCTATCCCTGGGATCCATTTGATGCAATCAAATTACTTTCCTAAAGCATCAAAGACTCAGATTCTAAACTGAAACCCCTTGTTTGGTCTTAATTCCTTCCAGCATGCTTAGAACTAGTAATTTCCAAGACCAGATTAAAGTCACGGATACTACTACTCCTAGATCTTGTAAACTTCCTCCTGCAGGACTGCCTTGCTTAAGAATCATAGACACTTTTCTCAGGCTTTTTAACAGCTACACACATGTCTTTTTAATTTCCTAAGACAAGGCTAGTTCCTTTCAAGATGTTCCACTGGCTCACTGCTATTACTGTCAAAGCTTTCTTGCTCTCCCTCTTTTGCCTGTTTTTTTCTCTATTTACAGGCTTCTAGGAATATATCAAGCTGCATTTTTTAAAGCAGCAGTGTTTCCCTCTTCTTACCTGCTTTGTTTTGCACAGAAGAAAAAAAAGAGAGAAAGAAGGAAAACTTAAAATTCTCAGAAAGCAAAAAAAGAAAAGAAAAATAGAGAGAAAGAGAAAGAAAGAAAGAAAGAAAGAAAGAAAGAAAGAAAGAAAGAAAGAAAGAAAGAAAGAAAGAAAGAAAGNGTGTGCTCTTCCGATCTAAGAAAGAAAGAAAGAAAAAAAGAAAGAAAGAAAGAAAGAAAGAAAGAAAAAGAAAAAAAAAAAGAGTTAAGTGCCACCACACTTAACTCTACTTAAGGCTCAAATCTTTTCGATCTTCGTATAAAGCTAACAGTGCCTCATTTAGAGGCAGAAGTAAAAAGTTCACCAGAAATGCCCCCCATCTGGAAGCATTTACTGGCTTAAGGTATCTCTGTCTTTTGCCATGTTTCTGTGAAGTCACATTTACAAGCTAAGCCAGCCTTTCTGCTCAGACAGTCAGGATACAGAGGCAAAATAAACTTTAGCCCAGAGCCTTGAGGACACTCATAGTGCCTTGCAATATGCTACTGTCACAAAAGTCCCTTTAGAGCAGCACTGCCTGCAAGACACACTCTTGAAGAAGAGAAGCCAGACATCTCAGCAGGTCTTTACTCTGCCAAAGGTTTGTGCCTGGTCCTGTATACCCCAGAGTGACTGCTCGGAAGCTACTGAGCACAGATTTCAATGGAAGTACCTTAGCTTGTGCCAGGACAAGCTGGGGCAGGTCCAGGCAAGGAAGCTGGAGGTGGATAAAAGGAGGCAGCTCTCTGGAGAACTCCAGCCCAGGTGAGCAGCCTCACTGAGACAGTTCAGTGAAGATCAGTTGGTTACCAGACCCCAGCCTTGCCACACAGGCAGCTCAAGGAGTGCTCCAGGTCCTTGAAGTCTCACTCAGGGCTCATGGCTCAGAACAGTTCCAAGGTAACTCAGCTTTGGCTGGTTTCCCATAGATTTTCCCTGACTTAACTGTGTCCAAGCCATTGTTTTGTTTCACAAATTCATGGCAATTTTTCTTATCCTCTGTGTGCAGATGGTGACTGGACAGGGCTGGCTTCTTCAATGCAAGAGCTATGAGAAGTAGAAGGAGTGAGAACCTGATGGGAGGCATCTCTGGAGCTGAAGGTGCTGAGGGCTCCAGTATCTCTAATGCTTTTACCATGGTCCTGGTAAAAGATGAGAGGGAAGAAGGGAGGATGCTACTACTTTGTAGAGTGAGAAACCCTCCATTCAGCAGAAAATAGCAAATCTGCCTCCTCTTCAGCCTTTCATAGATAATTCTGGTGGAGGCAGAGGAGGTATCTGGTGTTACCAGATCAGAAGTAGGTTACTGAATCCCACAGTCTGATTAAATCAAAAATAAATCCAAATACTTTTTTATTACTGTGGTAGTAGAAACATGGATAAATGCACTTTAAACCCACTACATTTTGAAGTTATTTCTAGCTTTGGTATCTAACATGAAGTATCCAGGTTGGAAAACTCTGACCTTAAGACTTGCTCCATTTCATCTGTGAATGAACTCAGCAAAGGTTTTCCTGGCCTGACTAGGAAGTGGTGAAATTTAACTCATTCATATGTCAAAACCACTTTAAAATCCTTGGTGATGAAGCATTATGGAAGAGCTGAGTGCTCAGAAATTGTGACTCAGCCTTTCCTCTCTCCTGTCCCACCCCAAAAAACTACAATCAGGAACTGGCTCAAATAGTGAAACAGTACCTTTTTGTTGTTGTTGGTTTTTTTTTTTGTTTGTTTGTTTGTTTGGGGTTTTTTGTTTGTTTTTTGGGGTTTTTTTGTTTTTTTTGGGGGGGTGGTTTGGTTTTTTTTGCTTGTCTTTTTGTTTTTTTGTTATGAGTGGTAATGGAGAAGGGAAGTATTTTATTGGACTCCTAGGTTTAAAGTGATTGTTCATCTTTCCCAGCTCTTCTCTGCTCCTGATTTTTTCTTCCTTTTGATGCAGATCTAGATGGAAGGGATAGGATTTGACCTAGGAGGAGCCACAGTTCCTCCAGTGATGGGGAAGGGCTGTGCAGTCTGTGTGTCTCCTGAAGCACTCCCTCTTACAGCAATGGTTTTTCACAGTTTCTCTTCTTGCCTGGGATCCCTGAGAGTGCCACGGAGCAGTGGTGAGCTGGACTTGATGTTGGGATCTCAGAGAGGGAGGGAGGGAGTCCACAGCACCCGAGCTGTGGGGTTGGAAGGGACCATGGTGGGACACCTACACCTTTGGAGTAATCACAGCACTTAAGGACCTGGAGATTGAAATGAGACCAAACTCCAAGGCAAGACCACTGCTGCAGTCAGACAAGCTGGCAAGTTGCCAAGGATAAGGTGTTATAGTCTTTCTAATTAGCTGCTGAGTTATGATCCCTGATTTCATCGTTTCGAGAAGTGCACAAACAATACTCCAGGGGAAGAGCCTCAGCACAAAGCACACTTTCAACACAAAAACTGGGCTGCCAGGATCACATCATCCTTTGGCTTGTGGACTTACACAGTGGAATGTGCTGAAGAAGCACATATATACTCTCTATATCTGAGTAGCCCCTAAGGTTAGAGATGTGACTGAAGCTTTAAGGAGAATGAAAATAACAAAAAAAAAAGAGCTAGCTATTTGTTTTTAAAAAAAAATAAAAGAAAAAGTTAATATGAACACTTTTCTGCTGCCATCAGATAGAAGTTGCAAAGTGAACACTACTGCACATCACAAATTAATTATCCTTATAAAAATTGTTACAGGAAATAGGAAGAGTGGGTTTCTGTAGGCTTCACATTTGGAGAGAAGAAACCTAGAAATGAGAGAGAGGAGCTAGCAATAGAAAGGACAGTCTGGGAGCTGGAAGTTATAACTATGCAACGTTGTGACCTTTCAGGCCTTAGACTTCAAGTGAACCCTGGCAAAACAAGACTCTGTCCAGAGGGCCAGGCACAATGGCAACAGGGTCATGTCACATGAGATGTGAGAAAATTCTGTATTGGACAAATAAGAATCAGTGAGCTCTGCAGCTGGCCTCATCAGCACAGCTTCCCACCCCAGGGCAATCTCTGGCATCTGCCACTGCCTCCTCAGGCCTGCACTCCTGTTTGTTGGTACCCACAGCTCTGGTAAGCACTGAGAGACCTTTGCTCTCATTTTCGGTACATTCTTGCCTTTCCTAACTATGTATAAACTGTGTTAGAAAAGAAAAGGTGAATGCAATTAGTCTTCCCTAGTGCCTGTCTGAAAGAAAATTAGTTTTCCTCAAGTGTGCAGATATGGCATCCTATCTGTCATTCTGTAAATGGTGGAGCCTTTTAAGCCTATGTGTCTGCCCTGCAAAAATCCCAGTGAACACGGGGCTGTGGTGGTTTCATGGAGACACAGGCACCTACACCAGAGTCCTCTGCAGCTCTGTCTCACAGTCAACTGAGGGGAAAAAAAAAATTGAAAAAAAAAAAAGGGCTGAAAAGGGAATCTCACAAGAAGCTGTTGCTATCACACATAGTCAGCTGCTGTAACCACCAGGTTTCAAGCAGGTGTTCAACAGCAAAGGTACAAGAAGCTCTAATAAAAAGCTTACAATTGCCTTGAGAATAATAACCCTTCCTGCTATTATCAGTGGGGAAACTGAGGTACAGAGAAGCAGGGAATTGCTTGTGGCCACACAGAGAGTGAATGGCCAGACTCCAATCTCTTCAAGCACTGACACTCTCAGCTGCAATCGCCCCTTTAGGCCATGCTGGCTGCCACCAGGAAAAAACAAGAAGCAGGTTGCAACTTGGCAGCTTACAAGACTATAAATATAGTTCAAGGTTGTGCTGATACAATAATAATCCACAGGAGTGAAACTTGAGCCATTTATGTGTGTGTGCATAACCAGAGCTGGAAGATATGTTTATAATGTTGCTCAGAGATTTCCTTTCCATTATACTCTGAGCAAATGCACACTGTGCTAAAGACAAAATATTCTCTTCACATGACTGTGCTTTCCTGACCTTTCCCACCTTCTAGATGCAGTTTTCTGTTCTACCTCTCTCTTCCACTTGGTCTCCTTGCCATCAAAATCCTTCTTGCTCATCTGGATGGGACAATAGGAGCAGGGAGTCACCAGATTTGCCCAGCTGGGAATAATGCAGAGTCTTTCTTTCTTGCAGAATCAGTAACAGGATACAGAGGAATAGGAGGCAAGTATAAGAGGAGGGAAAAAATAAAGATAGTAAAATGATAATTTGGTCTTCAGAACACTGCCTGGGAAGTCTCTAGTTTGCACAGTTGCTGTATAGCTGTACACCAAACAGTAATCTAGCATATGGAGTAATAATGGCTATCCCTGCCTTCCCACCAGCACAGTTTGGGAGTCAGCTGAGAGGAAAGGTCACTACCTCCTTTTGCTCATGTACGTCCCTCCAGCGATGTCCTTCTTGCAACTTTCTTTTCCTCTCTCCCTGGCTGCCTTGCTTTGTTCAAGTCACAAGGCACAAATAGACACAGGGACAGGCAAGTGGGCCAGCACTTCTCTCCCTTTTTTGGTTGATTTTACTCACACCTTTATGCGTTTTCAACATACTCATCAACTCTGCTTTCTGTAAATAAGGCAAGGCTTCACTTCTACCCATTCACAGTTTTTGTTTTGTGAGCTTCTTCTGTGAATTCACCCCATGTATTATAATGCTGGATCATGTTTAATTTATGTCATTCAGTCTTTCCTTCAGACCAGCCTCCCTGGCCAGCAGCCTCAGACTTTTCATACCACTGTCCCAGTGCAAGGGCTTGGAAACTGGACCCTTCCCTGTAGAGCTCTCTTGGCTTTTCCACTCTGGTTGGCTTAGCTCCTTTCCTTCCCAGCCTACCAGCTGTTCTGAGAGCAGCAGCTACTTCAGAGCACCACAGGCAATGGCCCAAACTGCTTTGCACCCTTAGGATAATCAAAGTATGCCCTAGATTAGGGTGCTTTCATGTACCAAATCCCTGTGGGGCCTGACTTCTCAGAGCACTGGAAACTCATGTCCAAGTCAGTGGGTAACAAGAGGTTCAGCACCCCTAGGCATCACAGCCAGGCATGTGGGAAACAGTAGCACCCCAACTGAGGGGACAGATTAGACCATAGGGTCTCATTCAATTCCCAGGGGAATGAGCTGAAATCTTTAGGTGAAGGTCATAACTAGTCCTAGTCATGTCAAATAAGTAACTCCCACAAGCACAGTTTGCACCAACGGCTCAAATGCATCACATTCCTACTCTAATCACTGATTAAAGAGGAGGAAACTGCACATAAATTCTTTTATTGCAGAGGCTGGACTTAAACTCCTATCAGTTCATATCTTGTTGCAACCATAAATCCTTTTCAGTGACAGCAAGTTTTTATCAAGAAGACCCATATATTCCTAATATCTGGCAGCCAGCCTAAGATCCACAGTTTATAAAACTTGTTTTAAAATAAGCCGTAAAATTCATTACATATATTACTGTAAATATCCAGAGTTAAAATGCAAGTTTTGGACCATAAAATCATAAGACTGGATTAAAAAACCCAAGCAATCCAGAAGATTTAAGGAAGAAAATAATGAAAAGAATCCAACATTCATTCACTTCCATGTTTCTGAAACTATATTAAACATTGACTAAATGTTCACAATATTTTTCCCCACAGACATTATGGAGTCAAATATTTTTGAACAAACTTGAGATTTCTACTTTCCCACTTTCTTTCAGGGCTGCTGGTTTAACAGAGAAATAGTATTATTAGAACTTGCCATCATAAATGTATTAATTCACTGCAAAAAACAAATGAAGTTGGTCATTATGGAGTAAATCTTTCTCCTAATAATGACACTAACTATGATGGAGCCAGAAGTCTGATGCCATTTTGGTTAAGATTAGAACTTTATATTGTCCCAGAGATACTAGCAGACATTCGAATTAGCTGTCATAATTGGCAGTAAATCCAGACCTGCCCAATCCAATACATTCTTTAGCTTACGAAACGGACCAAAATGATACAATGGGATCTTCATGGGCATTAGAAGGAGTTGGAAAGGGTGAGGCGATTTGGCAGGTGTAGAAATGAGATTGGGAAAAACAAGATAAATATTTTCCCTGTGAATAATTGTCCACAAAATCTGCAAGTGAGACAATAAAACCCAGCTTTACTGGAATAACTTTGGTCTGTGAAAGAAAGGTCTTTGGTGAAGAGATTCAGAATGATAAAGGAGAGCAAAGGAGCATCTCATACAAATGCAGCTGTGAGGCAGCACTGTGTGAGGGCAGGGTGGCTTTGGGAACACCAGTGTCTGCTGGAGACTGTGCTGACCAAATCCTGTTCACTTCTGGAAGTGGAATAGCACAGTCAGGAGCTTCCAGTGGCTCCTCTAGGAAAAGCAAGCAGCTTTGGGTGTGTTTGATTAGCCTTTCCCATTAGAAAGGCTACTAATTTTTCATAAATATTTTGGGACTATAGTCAGAGCACTGCCTCTAATGTATCACTCTACCACCTTGGTACCTAAGATCAAAAAAGGGGCTCATGTTGTTTACTACTTGCATTGCCTGGCTCTTGGCAAAATCAACACATAATCTGTTCCTATGGTACTTACAGACATCATGTCTGAGCTAAGAAACCTCCCTGCAGAGTGGTAAGGATTTGGCCAGGTAGTGTTTGAATTGCCCAAGGACATGACTGGAGAAAGCTGCCCACAAGTCATTGGGACATTTAAATAAGGCACAAACCACAGCTGGTCTTCTGCTATCCTACTCTTTCTGCAGACTGTACAAGGAGCTGGAGGAAGTCAACCCTACCTTATCACAACCCAGAAACAGGCATGATTTTTGCTATAAATTCTCATTGTGCTGAACAAAAACACCCGTCCACACGTCAGGGAGCTCTTATCCTCCACACACCTAGAAGATGCCTGTTGCAGAAAGGCTTAAGATGACCATTTTATTATTGATTCTGATTATTTTCATGTCAAAATTGATCTTCAAGCCTCCACAGATCTCTGGTACAACTGGTATTCAAAGATGGATAAAGAGGGAAAAGATTTGTGCTTGCTGAGAGAAATACTGACTTGAATACTTGCAGTTATGCCTGTATAAACTTCTGAGTAGCATTTGGACTTAAATGTCTGTCTGGGACTCAAAATGTTTCTAGAACAATACATCTAAATAATCTTTTTTTCTAGGCCATGAGATGATGGTTGTGTAGCTCCCCTGAGGGTGGTATAGCCCTGAAACAACAAGGCTTTGTAAGCCTTTCTGGAAAGGCTGAAGACCAAGCAGAAGGCAAGTCTGGTCCAGGTCTGTCTGGAGCAAATGTGCTCAGTCCTGAGCAAGCAGGAGGTCTGGTCTCAAAGAAGGGATGCTATCCTGCAAGGGCAGCTTGCAGAGGACTGTTCATCCTCCTCTCCACTGTATAAGAGAAGAACACAAAGTCAAACAACCAAAAGGAAGGATACTGCCCCTACAGTAAGCCTTGAGATCCGTATTAGAAATATTTCCTGAAGATGACACATTTGCAAACAAGCAGAATGCACACAAAGGGAATATCACTACGTAGTCAGATACAAAGGATCTGAGACTCCCTTGATTTCATAAAGTACAGAAATATTTATTTTATTCATTGCATGGTGTCAGAGGTTTTGGATATTTGGCCATACTTAAACTGTTTTACTTTTGACAGGATAGAGGAAAAAAAAATGCTTCCAAATGGCTCTGGTAGACACCAGTGGTCCCTCCTGAACACTCAAACAACATGAAGGTTGTGACACAAACTGACAAAAAAAAGAAAATTTATAGATGTTGCTGCGCCATAAAGCCAACCCAAACATGTCCTCTGTGACACGCAGCTGAAGGAGGTCACTTGCATATTTTGATTCCCAAAACAACAAAACAACCCAAACTCCCTGCCCTCAGACTCCCAGTGCCTGCTGATGAGCAAACCATGGAGTGCCTGCATGTGCACAGACGGGGCAGGTTTTCCATCCGAGTGTGTGGTCCAGCTGTTCCTTGCAGTGGGAAGAACAGCCTGGCCATCTTCTACCATTCAGGACTGGGAGCAGGATGGGGAAGTGCTGCATGGAAGGGCTCTCATTGCACAATGGAACCTGTGAGATTCTCCTGGGCTTGAGGACAGGATTTTCACACAGAGCAGAGGGAGCAGGGTAAGTTGCTCTGAACATCATCCCAACTGATGGCTAAAATTCTGTCTTAAGCTATATCCCCTTGGTAAGGGCACCTGGATATGGAGGTTTTGAGTCAGATGGTTTACCAAAGTTTATCCCATTCCCTTCTCACAGGAAGGCTGTTAAATAGAAATTTTAGGGATGGAAGGTGATAATGCAGCCATGTCTTTCCTCATTCTTCCTTACTTCCTTTTCTCTGCCTCTCTTCCAAAACTTTGTTTTAGTGGATGTACCTTGTTCTCAGAATTGCTTGCATTTCCTGTGGCTTTAAAAAAAACCAAACCAAAACAAAAACAAACAAACAAACAAACAAAACCAAAAAAACCCCAAACCAAACAAAAAACCAAAACAAACCAACAAACAAAAGAAAACCCAAACAAACAAACCAAAACCAAACCACCCAAAAAATCAAATTTAAAAAAAAAAAACAAACTACTAAGAAAACTCCCTAGCAGGGGTCATGTGACATACTTTCAGGAGTATGCAGAGAGAAAGAGCAAAGCCTCTTTTTATCAAAGAGCCCAGAGCTTTTTCTCATCTGTGACCTGTAGAGACATATTCTCTCTTCAAACCAACCTAAACACATAAGAAACTCCAATGCTTGTCACCAGTGTAACTGGAAGAACTGGGCTATGTGACATTTAACAGGCACTCTCTCAGACATACAGGTATAACCTGTATGTGGTAATTGTGCCAATGTACAATCCTCCTTGTCTCTGGGGATTTTGCTACATAAATTAAAACATATCAGCATTTCTGTTACCTAAACCTTTCCTCACTAGGGTTATGCATCTGCTGCAAACCTTCATTCTGAAATTAGCTGTGAGTTGATTCTTCTGTATGTGCTTTTAATAATTGAAAACCAGCTATGATCTCCTCAGCTGAGTGGCATTTTGCAGCACATTTGTGCATATTGAGAACTATGTCTGTTTCATATTTGCAAACCAAGATAAACAGAAACAAAAGAAAGGCAAAACAATTTGCAGCTTTCCCGTGCACACACGTCCAGCAACATTTTTCTCTACCAGCAAATACATCACAAACACATTAGGCCAAGAGTGGCAGATGTGAGGAGTGCCAGTTCTTTGAAATAGTTTATTTTATAACCAATTAGACCAATCATCCACAACCTAAAAATTCTCAAAGTTGGCAGTCATACCAGGGAAGTAAAGACCTCTGCTAAAATGGCCTCCAAAGATGTGGAGGTAAACATAATGGCTAAATTTGTTTCTTTTACATAGAAAAGGATAATTTATGCACAAAACTCTGCTACTTTCTCTTTTTTCCCCCCTTAAGTATGCTCACATAGATTTTTACAGCACATAGCCATCTGATTACTGTATTTGTATTTAAAAGGTTTGGGGAGGAAACTATGATCTGTATGGTCTGCTTGGCCTCTGCAGTTTTTTACTTTCTTTCTCTGTAGCTCAGGGACATGGGAACAGAGCTGCTTGTCCCCAAGGCACTTCTAGGAAGTAGTCACTGGAGCTGTACTTTCTGCAGAGTATTTTGAGAAGACCCCAGAATTCACAGTTCTTACTGATCCTGCAAACATCACCAACCCTCATAACGCTTGCCTTTTTTTATTTTTTTTTTTTTTTAATATTACTGTACCATATGAGAAATATGATGGCAAAGCAGCAGCCTCCCAAAAATTGTTCCTGTTTGTTGAAGGTGGACTGTGTACAACGAGCAGCAGAAGAAACCACCAGACAAGGAGATCACCATGGCCAGAAAAATGGAAAACTGTCTTGGCTCCTTTGTGGTTGTTGAACTGCGTTTAAGGATCTGTCCGTGACAGTTTTACAGAGAAGTTAAACATAGAGAGAGAAAATTTGCCTGATGTTTGGTTCATTAGAAAAATTCCACCTCAAATGTGCAGACAGACTTTCTCAAAAATTCTATTAGTGGCCAAGGGACTTCTACAAAAATCAGTGGCAGCAGAACCAGAGCACATAGGAACTGACTGGAGAATCCACAAACCAAAGACAGGCAGCTTGTGTCTGGAGCGGGTGAGAAGGGGAAATCAGTCATGAGGCAGAAAGACAATGGTGTAGTCAAAGTAACCATTGAGGAAAATTCTCCTTTTGACACAATTTTGAACAAATTCATTTGCCTTTCTATTCTCACTACCTTTAACATTTGGAGGCTTTCTAGAGATGAGTTTTCAGAGTGCACTCTCAGCACTCTCAAATTACAGTAATTATGAATTACTCCTTTCAGACAGAACTGAGGTTTTACATGAGATTGTTAACTCATGCCTTTGCCAAGTTCTCACACATTTCAGGCATGGATATGAAGGCTGGGTCAGAAAACTTGTTCTAGTTTTGGTTGCTTACACCAAGAAATGCTCACCAGCAGGACCGGGCTATATAACGAAGGTCAGAACTGTGAAGAAGCATTAAAAAATGCAAGTAATGCCCAAGTGCTCAAGGTGATACTTATTTTTACTATCTGACTTGCTCCCAAGACCAGAAACATTCCCAGGAGTACAGATCCAGGGAACATTAGTCGCTATTGGACTAAACAGCAAAACACGCTGTGTATTTAATGAGTTATCCTCAATTTAAGGCCTATAAAGAGCCTACTTTTCCAATAGACCTTTTTTAATTTAGCCCCATTTGCTGAAGATTGCCCATTTAATGCAACACATCATTATGTTTTTATTGTTAGCTTTTTATGAACTGTACCAGATTAGCTGCAGAGAATTTACACTAGATGCTCTAATTAGACCTTTATAGGTAGCCATAATTTTCTTTTCATGTGCCCATAAAGACTGATAAATTAATCTGCAGGAACATGAACTCCGTCATCTTTTCTCCCTCTTCACCACTCACTCCTTGTTATGATAAAGCCCTAATGAACCCACTTGCACAATTCCCTTCTGTTTTGTTTTCCTTTAAAGGCTAATTTCAACTAGACAATTCAACCAGCTGCAATATTTTTCCATATATGATGCCAGAGAATAAGTGGCAAGCATGATCCTTTCTTATATGGTTTAATCATTTCCATTCTGAGTGGAAAATGATCCGTCAACAATGGCAAACAAAGAGGTGTGATCCATAAAGCTTAACTTTGGATCATTTGTTTAACCAAGGGGGAAATAAGGCAAAAAGATAAACAATAAACTCTAGGGCTGCTAATTGTCAGTTAATTAGCAAAAATTGTCAGAATAAGACAAAAACCAGTAGCAAGGGAAAGAGTTTTCTAATTTACAGTTTTGAATATGCTCCTCACACAAAAGACAGCACTCTTAAAGGATCCAGTCTCTGATTCAGCAAAAACCATTCTTAAGCAGCAAAATCTTCAAAACTGACTTAAATATACACTAAAAACTTTGTTAACTAGAAGGGATGTTCTGCTTTAGATGCCAATCTATTCTACTTACCCCTGATCCTATTGCAGGATCTCTATTCAATATTTTCTGACTTTCTCAAGACAGAAATCAGTGAAGACAAATAACATGGTCTTTTCATTAGTTCTGGCACTCACTTGCAAACTGAAGACCATAGTTTTTGTTGCAGTAAGTCCTTTACAGTAGCTTGTCTTCTTAAATATTGGCTCAGACTCAGCAATTGAAGAAGAGGCTTTGCATTGATACCTACAAAAAGGTTAACTGCACTCCCAAACACATGTACAATTTCCTTCTTGGGTACTGAAATGAAAGAAGTTATACTACCAATATCAGCCATTATTAATAACGTGGAAGCAGCAATAGTTTCTTCTTGCTAAAGAACTATTCAAGCTGTATCAGGTAAAAATGTGACTTTGGGTTATTAAATGAATGAAAACTGTAATAGTGAGTGAATGTGGTGTTCAAGAGGTCTTGGGCATGTTTCAAAATGGACACTATACCAAAGTGCCTGCTGCACTCCATTATACCAAATACTAAGGAAGAAAAATGTAATTTTAAAAAGCCTGGGTGGGGATGATTCACCACAGGCAGTACCCACAGCAAGGGGTAAAGGAGCTGAGTCGCTGCTGGTCCTCTGTGGGATTATGTTGTATGGAGGAAGTCAGGATCAGGTCCTCATGCACCCTGGAACCAGAAAGACCCACCACAAAGCTCTCCTTAACACAGGGCATTGTAGTTTTCCTTGGCCTCCTCTCTTACTAGGGTGTGGGTTTTTTTGCTTGGTTTTCTAGGGAAAAGAAGTACATGTGCTCCTATGTGTACTCATACGTGAATCACAGAATCACAGAATTGTTTAGGTTGGAAAAAACCTCCCAGATCATCAAGCCTACCATTAACCTACACTGCCAAGATCACCACTTGAACCATGTCATTAAGTGCCACATCTACATGTCTTAAATACCTTCAGGGACATGACTCCACCACTTCCCTTGGCAGCCTGTTCCAATGCCTGATGATCCTTTCAGGGAAAAAATGTTTCCTAATGTATGGTCTAAGCCTCCCCTGGTGCAATTTGAGGCACCCTTGTTCTTTGGGTGAAGAGACCAAAACCCACCTGGCTACACCCTCCTTTCAGGCAGCTGTAGAGAGTGATAAGGTTCCCCCAGAGCCTTTTTTTCTGTGGCTAAACACCTCCAGCTCTCTAAGATGTTCCTCATCAGACTTGTGCTCCAGACCCTTCCCCAGCTCCGTTGCCCTTCTCTGGACACGCTCCAGCCCCTCAATGTCTTTCTTGCAGTGAGGGGCCCAAATGGAGCACAGGATTGGAGGTGAGGCCTCACCAGTGCTGAGGACAGGGGACAATCACTGCCCTGGTCCTGCTGGCCACACCACTGCTGATACAGGCCAGGGTGCCATTGGCCTTCTTGGCCACCTGGGCACACCCTGGCTTATGTTCAGCTGCTATAGACCAGGACTCCCAGAGCCTTTTCCACCAGGCAATTTTCTAGCCCCTTCCCCCAGCCTGTAGCACTGCCTGTGGTAGTTGTGACTCAAGTGCAGGACCCAGCCAGACCTGGCATCACTGAACCTCATACAAATGGCCTTGGCTCACTGATCCAGCCTGTCCAATGCCTCTGCAGAGCCTTTCTACCCTCCAGTAGATTGACACTCCTGCCCAAATTGGTATTGTCTGCAAACTGACTGAGGCTGCATTCGATTCCCTCTCCCACATTGTGGATAAAGATATTAAACAAAACTGGTCCCAACACTAAGCCCTGGGGAACACCATGTATGACCAGCCACCAGCTGGAGTTCACTCCAGCTCACCACTCCATTCAGCACCACTATCAGGGCCCAGCCATCCTCCATGCAGTTTTTCACCCAGTGGACACGGCATGCATCCAAGTATGAGCAGCCATTTTCTCCAAGAGAATATTGTGGGAAAGGGCTTTGCTAAGTCCAGGTAGATAACATCCACAGCATTTCCCTCATCAACTAAGTGGGTCTCCTTATCTTAAAAGGAGATAAGGTTAGTCAAAAATACTTGCATTTGCCTGACCTTAAACACTAGTTCTTATATTTGCTGGCCAATTTTACCAAACATTGAGATATTAAAGAACATATTAAAAAAATTGAAAACATTTTAGGTAACTGCATGACTATTGACAAGAGACAGAGAAAACAAAAGTATATTAATGATCTCACTGAGGCAAAGGTGAGAGATGATTTACTCCTTAGTAGACATCAGTGAATCCACTCATGGCAGCCAGGACTCACTTGTTCCCATTCCACAGAACAACTAGATGTGTTTCAGGGGGATGCTTCCCCTGCATCTATTGTTTCAGTGTTAATCTGGCCCTAATCTGCCCTCACAGTGACACCTGTGAGCCTATTACATCAACTGAGGGCAGGAGCTTCTTTCCTCGGCCCTCTCACACCTCTTCTGATTTTCCTGTGAAGGAGGAAAAGGTACCTTGCACCATGCTGGGACCCTCATCCATCTTGTACTGTCTTCAGGCACTCACTTCCTGCAGATCTCAGTATATCTGCTTTTGCTGTGTGCTAAGCAACCAGCACCTCTACTGTTAGCAACACAGCAAAATTTAAACATCCCAAATCTCACAATCTTGGGTTATGTAATCTTGCTCCTAATTTGTAGCTCTTATTAACTTCTGATAATTTTGATCCAAAACAATGAAGCTAAAAAGGAGTAACAAAAAAGTACACGAAGAAGGGAGTGAGCCTGGAAAACGTAGTTCAAACTCCCCCTAGATATAATCATTTCAACAGAGCAATGAATTTTGTACCAAGCACCAATCTTGGCAGTTTCATTTAATTATGGGACCCTATACACAACCCCATCAAATAAGTAATTGGGACATAGTTTGGCTCACAGACTCAGGCAGTGTCTTTCAATTACGTTGGGGGAAAGAACATTGGTCCTTTGGAACAGCTAAAGCCTGTGTGTGATTCTTCACCTTATTACTGGCAAGCATGCAGGCAGGATGTGTTTTTGCAAATGCATGGTTCATCAAAAAAATCTGAAAGGACTGTGGAGGCCTCAGCAAGAAAAATGCTCTTTAATCCTATTTTACAGGTAATTCTGAAGGGAGTTTGCTCAAGTAAAAATATGCTAACAATAAATAAAAGACAGAAGATATTCTAGTAGTACTTGCATGCATGGCAGCAATGCCAGACCTACCATGTGTTCTGCACAAACACTGGCATCCCAGTGAATGGCATCATCTACCAGGTGCTGACACTGTGTGTTACAGGGCTCCCAGAGGGAGAAGGTTCATTAGCCATGTCTCCTATTGCTATCATCTGCCTTTGTTTAAACCCAGAAACTGAAAAATTATTCCTTAACAGAGAATAGCTACTACTGCCCTCAAAGGCACCAGCCTTTGCTTTCTAACACCCAACCCACCAAAACATGCTCAGCCCTGCCCAGGTCCCACACAAACTGTGGGCTCACAGAGCCTCCTCTGGGCTAGCCACAGGTGTTCAGAGGCAGGGGTCCAAGGGGAAAGGCTTGGCTCACAGCCTCGGTTAGAACTAAGCTACAGACACTGAGCCGGTGCATCTTACCAAAACAATTCACACCAAAGCTGCTTCCCCAGGCAGCACTGCTGCCTAACCAAGACAGTGAATTATGCTGCCCAAAAGGAGCATTTACACAGTCTTTATGAGGTGCTCTAACTCTGAAAGGGGCAGAGGAGGCTTTTTAGGAAGTATAAAGTCCCACAAGCTCAGTATCCCTAAAGGAACTGAATATACACAGGACTGGACCTTTTGGTCAAGTCTATGTTGTGGTGAACTTGGATACTCTGTGCATACCAAAAGGCATTACAATTCATCTGCAGGGATTTGCATGGAATCTGCTCAATGTTTTTGCTGCTCAGCAAAAACAAAACAAAAGCACGTTCTATATATTTTTAAAGCAGGATCTGTCCTATACATCTTACCAAATAAAAACATTTCTTTGCTTTAAGGAGCTAAAGCATTTTGTGTAAGAAATCATTCAACAGATTTGGAAACACCAGTGGTATCCCCTATGTAATAGCACCACTCCCCAAGCATTCAGAAATCATGAGTCAGATGTCTCACTCCAAAAGAAAAATCATACAATTGACTTCAAACCATGCACATAAAAAGTATAATCAATTCCAAACATGTTTTTGGATTTCTTAGTATATAATTGGGGTCATGTTTCAATCATTTTTCTGACAAAAAAAGCACTAGAAATTTTCTTTTCAAACAGACTTGAGAGATTCTACATAATCTATTGTTTCTAGGAGCTGGGGTTTTAAGCAAAATAGAAAACACTGTCTCATGACAAAATCATAAAGCTGGCAATGCTACTAGTGTGATACTTTTCTCCTACCATTAAAATCCTGGCAAGGAAGGAAAAAACACTGAAATGTTCAAAAGGCTCTAAACAAACTCTGCTTTTGCATGTCAAAAAGTACCTTTACTTCAATTTCTGCTCTGTGAATTAAATTCGATAGGGATCAAATTCTTTTTATCAAACCATCACTGCTGACTAGCATAGTCATTTAGAGCAAGAGCTGCACTGGAGACTCTATTTGTGACATCTTCAGTGTCCTTATAGAGGTGTCACTGGGATGTGAGGGCATTCAAGTCCCGAAACCAAAGCACTGGGATAAATCCCAAGTGCCAGAGATGCCATGTGGCCACAGAAAAAAAGCAGATATGTATCCTTACACCAGGCAAATCAGCCCCTACAGTGGCCTCCTCTCCCTGTGGCCAGCAGCAGTTCAGACCAGTAGTTGCAGGCTGTGCTTCCATGTACTCCCAGATGTTGGCACCACCCTTTGCAGTGCCAAGAGCTCTCTGCTGTGCCCCACAACCACCTCCTGACCCCTCGGCTGGCACGCAGCTGTGTCTGGCCATGCGTGGTGGCTTGCTGAGCCACAGGGCAAGCACAGGCAGGGGACAGCCCAGAAGCTGTGAAAGTTGGCCTTACATGAGAGCCTTCGAGGGCTGCCTCCAGGGCCTGTTTGACTTATATTATAGAAGTACTCTGAAAGCTTTCACCTCTATCTTACATGGTCATGTTTATCTTTCTCCTCCTGTGGCAAACACTAACAGGCGGGCCATATTTCACCTGTTTGAAGAGCTCTAAGAAGGAGTCGTTCATTCTAAACATTTTTTGTTTTATTCAGTGGAAAAGAGTAAGCACTTTTTAAGGTATAATTTTTCTGACCTATTTTCAATGTTCATAGATCAAATACTAACCAAAATATTCTTATTTTACTCCACAGACACAACAGGATCCAGGAAGATCAGTTCTGCTATAGATGTCTAAGATTTGTTTTGGAGGAGGGGCATTGGAGAACTCAATAGGTGTATGTAAAATAGGATTTCCTTATTAAAGCCAAAGGTCCTGCAAGGTTTTATGACAGGACAGGCATCTGCCTTATTAAGAAACAAGAAGAGATGACCATTTCCCAGACCACTGTTCAAACTCTATGGTCTCCCCCACCCACATGGAAAACCAAGCCTGTAACCACTAACAAACCATGTTTTGCATCCAGCTCAGATATAGACTGTTTCTGTGCTCAAAAACCAACACTATAGCTAAAATGTCAATGGCATCATATGTTTCTTATTGGACTCTTTGGACAGCATGAAAACCACTGTCACCAGCCAGTTTTTAGCCAGATTTGACTAAAGCCAGTGACAATTTGGCCATAGCTGTGTGAATTATGGGTCCATAGTTTGTTTCCTAATGAAAAGACAAAAACATGCTTGATCATAGCCTCTGCTTCTTGTAGAGACTTTGTAAAGGTCTGTAGGAGTTCTCTACAGAAATAAACAACACGTGTCTTACCTGGGAGGACATTTCTCACTATTTCTCACATTCCCAAAAGTAATTCCTGTCCAATTTGGTCACATGTAACAGCAGTGAGCTCAGTTAAAGGTTGTTGATACTCACTAGGAATAGTGTTTTTGAAGATGCACTTGCAACTTAGTGAATACATTTCACTCCAGAATATAATCTTGCCTTCCTCTGCACCTCAGTTCCCTTCAGGTCTAGGAACAAACATAACAATTAACTCTGACATGAAGAGTAAGTAGTTATTCTCATGGGGCCAAAACTGGAATCTGTATCACCAGGAAGATCAAAATACGGATACTCCTGTTTTCCTGAGAGAGGGAGCTAACACAATTCTCATGGAGAATGTTAAGCCAGGAGCACCAAGCCTTTGAATGAAAGGCAGTTGTTCTGAATCCCCTAACACTGGGCTCAGCCGCAGAGCCGACTGCCCTGCTCAGTGGGAAGGAAGTGAAAGACCAAAGAAAAGCAAGCATAGTAGTGCTTTTTGATCCTGGAGTGATTGTAGTAATTGTAATCTTTTACATCTAGCCGCTCTTCACAGCAAAATAATGAAAACTATATCAAGATGTAATAATTTGCTAAACATCCAGAGGGAAAAGGAAACCCAAATAATAAGCAGCATAGATTTAAAATTAGTGTTTCCTTTTATTTTAAAACACACACCAATGGATAAAATCTTAAAAGAGAAATAATTCAGTATGCCAGAATAGGGCCACTCTGATGTGGTTTGAAAACTGACTGAAGGTTCATAACCAAGGGCTAATTCGCATGTAAATGTAATGAGTTCTGCCCTGTGAGGCAATGCATGAATCAGTGTATTAAAGTGGATTTTTTTTTTTTAGTGCTTATAAATGATCTGAAAGAAGAAATAAACAGTTCAGGAATGAAATCACCAACTGCTAACAGAACTGGAGAAACATCAAGTAACAATGAAAACAGCAGAATATTGCAAATGGAAAGAAACCTGCAGTTAAAAAGTGTAAGAAGCTGACATTTTATTCGGGCACAAAAATGGCAACTTGTTGCCTGTGGAAAATACTTACTTGGCTCACACACATTCAGCAAGGTGGAGTCCAAGTGCAGATGAGAATACAGAAGAACAGCAGATGAGTGTCATAAACATGCACAATCAGAGTCTCAGTGGTATCCACACTCTCATTTCACACTTTTTACAGGAAGTGCATACCTCTGCCCTCCTGAGAAATCAGTCCTACAGCACAGCATCACCAACCAGAGGGTGGGAGTTCACAGGTGTGTAAGCCCAACACATGGAACACAGGCTTCCACCTCCTGGCATTACTGTACCAGGAGGAGACAGGCACAAGGGGACTGAGCATGGACACACAATAGTGGTCAAGTGGCTGAGTCCCCCTGATGTCAAGTGTCTGGGAGGGCATTCTCAGCTGGCAATGGGCCAACAGGGCTGCCCTGCCCAGAGCTGGTGTCACTGGGTTTGCTAAGGCTCAGCATGTGTGGCTCCAGCCCTTAAGGCTTTGGGTGGCCCATAAGGTGATGCTGTGTTGGACAGAAGACAGGGTGAGAGGGATGGGGGCAGTTCGTTCCCTGGCAAGAACAAGATGGACAGAAGCAATGTGTCCAGGAGGCAAAATAGCATGATTTATGAGGAAAACTCATGGGCTGTATGGAGAATTTGGCAAGAAATAATCAGGAGAAGCATGGATGACAACAACCTCAAAATGCTTAAAGGACAAAAAAATCTGAAAGGTAAGAGTTTATGGCCCATTTTCCACAAAGGATTCAGACTTCTTTGGCTATTTACATCTGTCTATGGCTAGTACTTGCAAAGAAATGAGAAGTGAGGCCTTCTGAAAATCAGTTACATAAACATAATGAGAAATTGAAATTAAATCCAGGGAATTAAATCCATGCTGAATCTCCAAAAAGGCACCCTGATGCTGTGAAGCTGTAGAATGGTATCCCGAGGCATACTTTTTCACTTGGGCCTTTCCAAACTGGACTGAAGAAAGCTTTAGCACTAGTCCTGCAAAGAATCTGTGCCTCTGTGCTTCTGTGGTAAAGATGCAAGCTGCTTGCACCAGCAGGTGTTTTCCTCGTCAGTGTCAAACTTAATTACACAGCACAGGTTCACTTTTGAGCACATTACAGGAAAAGAACATTTTGAGCCGAAACCCATAGTTTCCCAGCCTCCCAGAGCTCTCACCCATTTGCAAACAATTGCGAAGGTGGAAGAATTCAGGGAACAGATGTAGCCTGCCCCCCTAGTCCCATCTGTTCACATCAGAGAACCACCACGCAATCTGGCAGGGAGAGCTCTCTCTGCTCAAGATAAACGCTGGCCTGGGCTGAGAGGGGAGAGGGAAGGGGGGTCAGGGAGGGGTGGTGGTCGCGGGTCAGATCTGAGAGGCACTGCCAGTGCTGCGTGGGAAGCTTGCACGGCATCTGCCAGTACCATGTCTGGCTCAAGTCAGAGCAAAATCCTTCAGCAGAGTCTGTCAAAACACAAAGAACTTGCCTGAAGCTTTTTGCATCCCCCTGAGCACACTTCTTCCCACGAACACCACTGCGGCGAGGAAATGTCTCTCGCTCCCCAGTCAGCCAGAGGAGGCTTATGAATTTGGGGATGTAGGCAGGAGAGGATGTGCCAAATACACAGTGTGGAAGGGAAGACTAAAGTAAATGGGTGTTCAGAGGTATAGACATGAAAGGCAGGGGAATAAGGGCTGCAAAGCATTTGTATATTTGCTTTCCTGCACTGCAAATCATTAACAGCAGTGCTGGACAAAAATCCCTGTGATTTGGGAGCCTCAGTGATATAGGCTTAGATCCTGTGTATCTAGCAGTCCCTCCTTCTTCTCTTGAAGCCTGACTCAAGGCATGGCCTGCTCACCCTTCCTGTCTTCATCACCAGCTTGTCCTGCAGCCTTTCTGCTCATCTGGAGCTGCTCCAGATCTCTGGGGAGCACACAAGGCAGTGGTGGGGTGATGGAGCTATGGTGTGACAGTCATCGGTGCTGGGCAGAGAGCAGAGTTCAGCTGCCAGTTCACACTCCTCCCAAGCCTCCTCCTTCTCTGTCTGTGGAAACAGGCTGACATGACTTTTCTTCTACTTTTCAAGGCTGTTGCAAAGATCTAGACCCATGAAGCATTCAGCTAGTGCATCTTCAGGCAAGTATCCAGGCTGTAACACTGCCTCAGCACTGCCCTAACTAAGCCATCCTCCAGTTCTCCCTATGGCAAAAGTAGTGTAAAAAAAAGCACACAGCCAAGGTACAGCAATAAAATGATGAGAAAATACACAGCCTGCTTCTAAGTAAATAAGGAGATACAACATCAATGGAAAACAGCAAAGCTGATCCTCCTCCACTACTGGCATAATTCAGCACTTCAGGTGTGAGATCACAAAATATTAATGAGAAAAAGCAAAGCCATAATGCTTTTCTACTGATAGCCAAGGTGCAAAATATTTTAAATCTTTTTTTTTTTTTTTAATAGATGTTCTTGTGGTGGTGTTTGGGGGTGCTTAATATCCTCTGGGAAAGATAAACATCAGTGATTATTTTAGGCCTGTATGACCTTGCTGAGGAGTAACATGACTCCTTGCAGGGCTAAGAGCAGACTTGGCAGAGCCCAGTTGTAAGGAAGTCTTCTATTGTGCAGACTTGCTTTGCCTGTGAAGCAATATGTTTTTTTGTCTTGCAGAGTGGAGCTCAGAGAAAAGGCTCAGCCTGCACCAAATTCTAGCAGAAAAATGACTGACTCATTTTCAGAAAATCAAACAGGATCACAGGAGGAAGTAATAACTGGCCTTCGGAGCTGAACACTTTAAAAACCTGATCTTGATTCACACTCACAATAGCAAGGGAAGAAGATAGCAAGTGACAGTGGAAAGTAAGGTTCATTCTGTTCAGTTTCAATCAATCTTTGATTTATGACAGATTTCACTGAATGTTAAAAAAATGCCCACCCTAACATGTCCAGCAATGTTTTCATTTAAACTAACAAAGCAGCGTTTCAAATTTCTGACCATGTCTTGGTTGGCCAACAGCAGAGCCTCTTTCCTGAACAAAATGATTTGTTGTAGCAGAGTGGAGTAAGCCACAACAGCTGTAAATCTGCGTTTGCTTCCCTGCACAGCTCCGCTGCACCTGCAGATGAACTTTCAGTTCTGAATTTGAAGCAAACAGCCCTCGCAATAAATGAATTTATTGGCTGTCACATGTCCAGACTTCTGCAGGGCACTTGAGTCACGGATGGAGTTATGAACAAGGGACACATTATAACCAAAGCAGCAGAATACAATTATTTTTAATGCTGCCTCCACCTCGTCTATCACTCCTTTTAAGTCCTCTACAGTTTTGCCAGGGAAGCCCAGGGTACTGCAGTGGTCTGATCTTTTCTCCTTCCCCTCTCCCCTCCCACTGACAAATAGCTGTGTGTGCCATGAACACTTGCACTATGTGGCATGTGGCTGCAGTCCTACGCAGCATCTCTTGCCCCTTCCACCTCAGCCAGCTGCTGCACCCAGCCCTTAACAAAAAGTAACCCATCTGGGGTAAATTAGTGTGGCTGTGAGCTATCCTAACTCAGATGAGCTTTCAGCACAGCTCAAAATCCTTTCTAGATTAAATTTAAGATTATGCTTTTGGGTTCATGTCCTATTTTAAAATGGCATAAAGAAATGCAGGACTGCTATTGCTATCCCTGAATTCAGCAGTCTCTGCAATACCCTGAGTGATGAATTTGGCAGGATCCAAAGAGCTTTGGTTTACATATGGGTCAACCTCTAAGAAGTAGCACTTCCATATAGCACAATGAAGTTCCCAGGCATCCACAGACTTCATAATATCCACTTCACAAGCTTATCTTTGCTATCTCCTCCCCATTAGAGTGATTTAGGTATTATCAAGTAGGCTGAAAATCTGCCTTGGTCAGCTTGATGAGACGTGTAAGAGAAGGAAGGTGCCCTCTTGCAGCTGTGTTGATGTGTAGCATGAGCTATTCTGCCTCTACAGAGCTTCCACCTGGCTGAGACAGAGGTAAAGAAACACCACAGAATTCACAGCCCTTGAATAAGTTTGTAGTAGCCACGTGAAGAAGCAAGGCTCTGTTAGCGGGAGGCTGGGGAACCACAGGTATCTCCTCATCCCTCTTTTAACCAGGCTATCCACACAATTGCCAGCACCCTTGATAAGTCCCTCAAATTAGTCTCTGCCTAACCATGGCCTTTCCTTCTCATTTGGTTAGCCTGAAATGCTGATAGCTGGTAAAAGTTATGACTTTAGCAAGAAGACACCACCAAGCTAAGTGGAGGGTACTTCACTGTATACAGGGAAGCTTTGTACACCACTGCCTAATAAAAAGAGGCATCAGGATGAAGATGCAATTAGGTTTGAGGTGAGTTTACAACTTCACTCCAACTTCCTCTCTGCCCACTGCCCTGAAGCTCAGGCAAGCCCAATGCAAACAAAACAAATCCCCTGGGGCCAGAGGAAGGAGTGTGTAGAGGTTTCCTTCCCTTTTCTTCCCACCTCACCCCAGTTCTGCCAGTTTAACTTCCCTGAAACTTGTAGAAGAACATAAGCACCACTGACACCCATATCTGGGGGCCTGAAAATGTTATACACTAACATAGCAAGACCTGCTGTAGGGTATATACTTAGCTGCGTCTCGCTCAATACTATTAAGACCATTTTTGCCTTGGGGGAAGAAAATAAAACAGGAACTCTGGAAGCTGACTTCCCAGATTTCTCTGACACCACAGCATGCATGACCCCAGAAAATTGCCGCTGCAGTTTATACCAGCCAGCTCCTCTCTGGCTAGTAGAGAAAAAGCTGAGAAACATTAGGATCCTTAAGGAAGGAATCTTCAGTAGCTCCTCAGATGGAGCAGAATTCAAAAAAACATCCATTTTCAAGATATAGTTCAGTTTAAGGATGACTCCCTGAATGATAAACAACTTTGTGGATACTTTTGCTGTGCACTCAGCAGTAGCTTTTCCTTTGGAAAAACAGTGGTAGAATGGGGTTCAAGTGTCATTAAGAAGCCCAGCCTTCACTCACACCAACTATTAAAAACAATTCCTTCATTTCATAAGACCTTGCTGGCCTTGGCTTCATCCACATCTGTTGTCCTCTTGGTATTGCTGCTGAAAAGACTTGGAACAAGTTATCTCCTGGAGTAAACTGGTGTGTTGTCAGCTGATGTCAGTAGTGCTGCGCCAGTTTGCACCAGTGGCAAATCTGGCCCCAGCCACACGAGAATCAGGAAACTGAGGTTACAGAAAGGGTTTTTTGTACTACAGGAATGAATGACAGCGCAGTTTCAGTTTCCTGTGTGACTACATTTCTCGCATCCCTCACTTTTGGTCTTTCTCACACACTGCATCCCAAGCACAGCATGCTGCGAGGAAAGATTAAAGATGTTGCAGTCTCATTAATCTGGAGTGTCCCTGAACATGTAGCTACTACAGCTCTGTGGGTAGGACAGAAATTTCTGTACTGAACCAGTAATGTCACAGAAATAAGTAAGAAAAAAAAATTCAGGATCAAAGAAACTCTTTTGAGCAGACATTTCGCTTTAAAGCAGCAACCCTTCAACTCCCTGGCTAAGTCTTCTGCTGGTGTAAGCTGTCACATCATCATCAAGCCATATTACTCACACTAGTTGATTTGTCCTGCTGTATTTGGAACACAAAGTTAATCTACTTTGTGTTGTACCTTCTTGAGATATCACAGCCACCGAGTAACTAGACAATCATCTCCAAAGACAAATGCTGTTAAATGCAATGAGATACAGAAAAGAAGCAATGGTTTCACTGACAAACCGTGGGTGGATCCTGTGGTAATACCTAACCTTTAGACCTTACCTAGATCACAGTGAAACCAAAAGAAGTTTCTGTCACCTCCCATGTAGGCAAGATCTGTCCCCAGCTTTTCAGCTGGAGCTCCCTACTCAATCACAGAACACTGCAAGCCAGTGTAACATCAGAGACTGATTGTATCCAGGCAGCTTTTTACCTTTGGAAGTAAACAGTGATGCTGTTGGCTGCAGTTCATGGGAGTCTCACATGGTCAGAGGTTTTGCAGGATTCGCCTTCTGAGTATGATCACAGGGGCTGCAAACTCTAGAAGTTTGTCACTGACTCATGCAGAGTAAAGATTTCCCTGTGTGTTCCCTGGCCAACCCCATCAGGAAGTAATTTAGCTTTCTTCTGTTCTTTTAGAAATCAGAGCTTTGCTAGATGACAATTTATGATGAACATTTATAACACCTTTCCCTGGGAACTGTATGTTAAAATAGGACACCTAGGTCCATCTATTATACCACTGAACAGTCAGGTAGGAAATTCTAATTCAAAAAAAGAAAATCAGAAAATTACCCCTGCAACAGTTATTTCCTATAAAAATGGATTTTTTTAAACATCCAGAAGTCCTGAAAGCAAGAAGAGTCCATAACAAAATCCTGTTATTTCCCACCTTCTCAAATACATTTCAAGAAGGGGCAGTTGCCTCTATCTCAATTAAATACAACACAAGAACATGACATGGCAGCCAGAGTTGCAGAAAATAGTCAGTTAGACAAATTATCTCTGCAGTGGTGTTTTAATGCTTCAGAATAACCCTGACACCTCACACCTAGTTTCAGTACACTCACAGGGAGTGTGGTGAGAAGGCAGTGGCTAGCCAGGGATTGAGGCAGGGCCTGCTCTCCTGGATGAGTCCTGTGGCCCCAGTTATTCATTCTCTAATGTGGGAGTAATGGAACTGGCTGGTTTTGTAAATTGCTTTGAGATCTGCCCATAGAAAGTGATTTGTAGAAAGCATGCATCACTTTTAATTCCACCCCCAGGGAATAATGGTACTACTCAGAGTAAGGGAAGCTCAGTATGAAGATAGCTTTTTGCTGGACCTAGGCCTTGATTAATTTTTTTTTCCCTGTTTACATTATGTATTTACTTTTTGCACTTCATTCAGAATAGATAATGAAAACAGTATAGTCTGCTTCCACTTTTGTTTCTGGAATAGATCAAAGACTTTAATGGACTCAGACTCAGCAGAACTCCAAATGCTCCTTTCAGTACAGATACAGCCAATTAAATGGCTCTGTTCGCTTTCAGGAGGATTACTTGAGATTTTATTATTTGTACTGCTCTAAATTCAGTCCTTGGAAGAGAGTGGACACATTCTGCCAAAAAAAAAAAAAAAAAAAAAAAAAAAAAAAAAAAAAAGTGGAAAATAACATAGGATTTTTTCTGCATCTCTGTATTTCATGCAATCAGCCTCAGCAAAGTGCACTGCACTCCTCCTTATTAAAGCAGTCCTGTCCTTTTCTTTTTCTCCCTGCCTTGGAATTGCTACAGAGGGATAAAGTTCTGCATGGCTCACTCACTCACACAGTTGTAATAAGTCAGAGCAGGCTGGCTCCCTGCCCAACAAAACACAAACTCCCCTGAAGTCTCCAGCTTTTCCATGGCAACACCACAGTCATCAACACAGCAAACAATCTCTCCAACCCCTTCTACTTCTCCCCTTGTAGGAAGGGAAGAATAGCATTGCACCCAGCCCATGGACCTGTGCTAATTATTGGGCATGAAAGGAGATAGTGATGGAGATCATGTAACCCTCTGCATGGAGCTTTACGTGAGATCAAAGGAAAGAAAAGGCACTGAAACACTTAACACTTCTCACTGTATTTGCTTAAATGAAAAGATTGTTGCTCCATGCTCAAGACATGAAACACCAAAAAGAATAAGCACACTGAGACTGAACAGGGGTGCAAACAGCACTACAAAGCAAGAGTCTAACCCTGAGTAGAGCCCCTTGGCCCGAGAGAACCACCTGTCACTCCAAGGTGTGTAATGGCCTGATCCTGGCAATGGTTATTGATGAGCCGGGCCAGTGCCTGGCTTTCAGGGAATAACAGCAGAATGATAATTCAGCAAATATAATTGTTCCCCAGCTCTGCTGTGAGTAGTGCTGCCCACGATCTTCATGGAGGAGGGAGCAGTTACTGGTGTTCCAGCAGACACAGTGCTGGGGCCCTGATCTCTCCCTGCTTTGCACTGGCATCCTTCACACCTGTCCAAATAAAAGCCAACACCAAAGCTGAACACCACCATCCTCATCTGGTAGCATTTTACTCACACTTTGCATAGGTATATGAGACCTCACAAGCTGCAAGGCCATAGAAAATTAGGCCCAAAAGGCCCCAGAGTATCTTGTTTAAACTAAGAGCTAGTGGTTTTCAAGCTGTGGTCTGCAGACCCATGAGGGTCTGAGGACTACTTCTGAAGGATCTGTGAAAGCTACAAAAGAAAAGCAAGTCAATTGCCACGAGGCTTAAATTAGTTGTAAATGAACCTTCATATGTATTGGAAAACTTTTAGAGGATCTGTAGTTTACAAAAGATTGACAGGTATGTCCACAGACTTTATACTACCCTGTAGACACAATAAGAACCTGCTCTGTTCAAGAAAAGCTACCTTGTTTTTGGCTAATTTGAGGGTACATGTGACAGCATGGATAAGCATATGGGCAGTTCTCTGCCACTAAACCTCAGCAGTGTAAACTCAAGAATGGATATAGTTTTCCTGGCATAAGCAATATTGGAATTTCTTTGGACTAAGAATATTTTGTTGAGCTTTTAGGCTCTCGTTAAAGTAAAAAAAGCTTTGTAGGCTGGAAATACCATAGGCCAACTAGCTCCTTGTGGACAAAGTAGTTTTTAAAGTAAATTGGCCCCCAAACAGCCATTACCAATTCAAATCCTGATGCAAAAGAATGTTCTTCAGGCTTTACAAAATTATTTAACTATTTTTGTAACATGAAAAAATTATTTATTTGGAAAGAGTTCAAAATGGAAATAATACTCCCAGTATTCAAGCTTAAATGTAGGCTGAGGTAGCCCCATGCTTTCAACGTGCCTGGCCTTGGAGTAAGCCTGTGGGAAGGTGTGAGCCTCTGCTGCAGGACAAGTGACCTTAGGGTATCCCTCTTCCCTGCAAAATCCTGCCACCATCCTTTCTTCACTGACACACATGTGACTGAGGCACTGCAGGGTCACAGTCCCTTGTACAGAGCTCTGCAGTTTGTCTTGCTCCAGTACAACCTGTGGGAGAATTCATTCTTCTTTTGGGGTGAACGGTACAAACAAGGATTCTGGGGGACTAACAGCACTTCAGTTACATGTGTTTCAGTCCAAGTTAGTGCAGAACCACTCTGAACCATTCCCCCAGCCAGAATAATTTGTTCAAACTTACATTAGAGACATTTTGGTGTAGATAACTTAAGAGTTTTCTACACAACAGACATACACATAGCTCAGGCAGGATTTGTTGCAGCTAACACAAATCTTGACACTCTAACACTGAGCTGAACTCTCATTGGCAAGAGAAGCACTTCATTTGATACCCACAGTGTGATGAGGTCCTAATGATGGTATGTTCCATGTCATTTTAAGATTGCTTCACCCTGGCTGCTGGGTTACATCTGCACAGTACAGGCCAAAATGTAACCCGCTGGTCAGTGTGTGTTATGCATCCATTTCTGTGGCTCATCCACAGAGGAAATGAGTCTCCCAGCTACTACCCTGAAAAAGCTGGTTTGTCCACCCACACTATGATAGCTTGTAAGTTTAATTCTAGAGGTCCCTGACCTCTAGAATTTGGTGGTGGCGAAAACAGTGGTTAACATGCAAGTTTCTGTGTGTTAACATGAACTAGAACACAAAAAAATAAGTTACCCTATGATTATGTACTGATGACCTGAACAAAGCCAGTCAACCCAAACTGAGTTCTTCTATGAAAATCATTTTTAAATTGATTTTTCCTTATCTTAAGAGCATAGCATTACACTTTAAGGTTGGGGCCAGTCCTTCAGTGGCAACATGAACACTTGTCTTCTGTATAAACAGGGTCACTAGAACAACCCCAGTGGCTCCTACAGAGACACAACAATAAAACTTCCTCCTGGGACTCTGTGATGCACTGCCACAGCAGTCTCAGAACCTACAGACCTAGAAAAGCAATCTAGAGCTTTGCACTAGTCTGTCTCAGTTGTGATAAGATTCTTTTCAATAGGCTGGGGAGCCTTAGGATGAACGTGACATTCCCTCTGGTTCTCCCTCATGTGCCACTGGTGATGGCTGCAGATGTGTGTCAGGATGTTAGCCCCATGGGGCAGCCTCAGCTGGAGGAGGACTGATTGGTTTCCAGCAAGACCAGTAAAGCAAAGATCAAATGGTTTATTAGCCAGAGGTGAAATTACAGCCTTGCTGCTATCTCTTCTTCCTCTCAGTGGTGTTAATCAAGAAATTAATGAGATTGGGTATAAAACTGAAGGGTCCTGCCATAGCCAAGGGTCTACATGTTCATCTTCTGCTTTGTATCCAGCTGCTCAAGTGCCTTTCTGCATGCAAAGCCATTGTCTGTCAGTAGCTCAGACCTTTTCATTCTGCAACACCAGGTACTCCTTTCCTTCATAGACAGATGGGGTGGAAATTCTCAACCATGCTTAGTGTTCCTTCCAAGCCAAGGAATCACTTAGCCCACACTGGGAAAGCAAATGTGAAGCCCTTCATATCACCATCCTACATGATGGCTCATTCCTGCCCAGTCAGAAGTGTCCCTTGCCATTAGCCACAGCAGCCCCAGGTACGAGTCACTCTGGTTTGCATGCCTGCACCCCACAGGTGCTGTGCTATCTTCTGCTGGCTGACAGCCCTTAGACACACCAGTGGGCATCATCACCAGTGCAAGCTGCAAGCGTTCCAATAGGAACCATACACTCCAGCTTAACTTAGCTTTCTCTTTTTCAGGACTGTTTTCATGAATAAGCAGACATTCTTCTGCCTGTTGTGAATGAGAAAAGCACTCACTGTATTTCCTGATAAGCAGCCCATCCTGGCTAAAACTAAGGGCCTTAATGGGCCCTCATAAGCACCTCTGGGTGACTCCCTGATGTGCTTGGTTTGGGAATTACTTGTGTGAAGGGTGTGTCTTTCTTATCAGTTGAGCTCCACACTGGAACAGGTAGCCTGAAGAGGTTGTGGAGTCTCTCTCACTGGAAATATTCAAGAACCATCTGGATGCAATCCTGTGCCATAGGACACACAATCCTGCATCGAGGACAGTCCTGCTTGAGCAGGGGGGATTGGATCAGATGATCCTCTGTGGTCCCTTTCAACCTTATCCATTTTGGGATTCTGAGTTTCTGCATAACTAGACAGCCCTTTGCCTCAGTAACTGTTATGTAAAGGGAATTGCTGGAAATGTTTCTGTGATGCAAGAGCAGACAAAAAAATTAAAGGGGGAGGCAGCGAGGAGGAGGATTGATTAACTGGACCATCCTAACCATGTGTTACTGAGCAGTGCCACCAATAAAACTAACTGAAAATAAACACTGACAGTAGCTGTAGCTCATTCCCATCAAGGAAATCACATGAAACCTGATGGTGTAGAAACTACGGGACCTCTTCAGAAAAATGGTCTCATTAATAATGTTTCTGAGTGGTGATCAGAGGTTTCATGGCCTTGCATTTGAATTTTGCTGGAGAAACTCTCTGAGTCACAGGAAACCTTTGAATGATCCATTTCTGTGCTATAGCATCTCAGTCACCAAGTCTCTGCCACCAGGTCCTCACCACCTCAGTCAGTGGGATGGGAGAAGGACAAGAAGGTCTGCTGTTTGCAATGCTCATTGCCGTATAGAAGAGCTTGTAAAGCTCTTTTAACCTTTGCTCAGCATTATGTCTCATGTCTCTCTGCCTCATGCTTTTACCAAAGCCCCAATCTACTTCCTGCCATACCTTGATAAAAGGATAATAAATGCAGTAAAGATACTAATGTGTTGGGTTAGATTAGATTAGATAAGAGATGGTTACAAAAGACCGGCAGAGTTGTTCATGCAGGACTTAAATGTCTCTGGCTTTATGCAGCTTTGTTTTGCTTTCAGTTCCATTGCTCCTGTAATATTGCACCTTTAAAGACCATTTCAGAAGAAGCCAGGTCCTAACATGTAGTTCATTGTCCCTGTGAGAGGCAATGGCTCCAGCCTCCCCAAAAAAGTGCACATTAAGTTGGTGCCCACACAACCTTCAAAGTGCGCACACAGAGTGGTTTGTAAGGCAGGAAAAGGTGATGGCTAAAGAGGGATTAAGTGCTGAGGGGGAAAACCTGTTCTGAGGAGACAAAGCATATCAAGAGACAAAAAGAACAAGTTCTAGATGTGCAATTGTCTTGTAATAGGCCTGACAAAACAGGAGGTCTGGCCACTGGCTCCTGTTGCACTGCTAGAGTGGAGTCAGTAAAATTGGATCAGTTTTTCCCTTGGAAAATTACAAAAAAAAATTTTACTACTTCTCGAAAGAATGGCTATCCTGCTCTGCATCAATTTGCTTTCCTAGTCCCAGGGTAATTTTTTCAAGCTTCCTTTGCTTACATGTCATAGTATTGTACAGAGCTAGACATTCAAGCAGTGACAGCAACATTTTACTCTTTTCTTTGCCCTTCAGCTCTTCTTCTGCCTTCAGCTCCTAGCACTGGCCTCTTAACACCACACTGAGATCGATGGTTACCATGTGTGCTGGGAAGTCGAGGCATCCCACCACCCTGTAAGGACTGTGAGAAACAGTGAGTCTGAGAGACAGTTTCAGCCTTAATGCTGCATTTCCCAGCTGGGACCCGCCTGTGTGTGGTATGTCTAGAGTCCTTTACAGGTAAAGCCCTTTTCAATGAATTATTGCCTTTAATTTTTTAAAATACATTTTCAGTAATACATCTATAGAATGAAAAGCCAAAACAGAGGGAAAACAGAAACAGTGACAGATCAGAAGGCAATGATAACAACTCAGCCTTCTCTAAAGGCCCAACACTTACATCACTGGCAAGAAAAGAGACTGGACTGTCTCCTACTAGCACAATTCAGGATTTTTCCTAGACCACACTTGCAAGCAAGGAAGGAAATGGGCCTTTTACATTTGTTCTCTAGTATTTCTAGCTGTTCAAGAAACAAGAAAGCCTGTCTTTATACAAGGCATTTAAAATAGTGTTTTCACTGTACAGCAAACCAAAATGTCAAGTTAGTACTACAGTTTCAGAAAGTAAATAGGTAACTACTTCTTAGGTAAATACAAAGAATACTTTGTCCTCTGGCACTGATGGATGACTCATTGACTGATGCACTGATGTCACATGTTGGCTTTTTTTTTTCAGCCATGGCTCCAGTCTGTATTCTTAACTCCAGCAAAATCTCCTAGGGATAAATGTTCCAGAAGTCTCCAGAGATTTTAGGCTGAGATTCAAAAATACAATTAGATGTCCAGTTCTCCTTGGTTTCAGTTCAGTACGGAGAAGATTTGATGCCTCCATGTTTTAAGTCAAAAAGATTTGGACTCCTAACTGTTCCCAGTCTGGTCATTGGGATGCAGGAGAGGAATCCAAGAGTCCAAGGGTCCAACTCCCTGTCAAACACAGTCATAGAAATAATGCTAACTCTGTATGAAGAGTTACCTTTCTAAGATATAATTGCTCTTCATTTAATGGCAGTTGCTTTAAATAAACTGCACCTGGGTACGCACCACAGTTATGTTATTGAACATTCAAGCAGCAAATAGGTAGCACTACAAAAATATGTTTACAGTTCACTCAGATTCCAGAGTGAGTGAAAATGTAAAAGGTGATCAGGAGAGCCTCCACATTTTCTGCCTTGCCTGCAACACCCAGCCCTATTTAAGAGTCACTAAAAATACAAGATAGTAGAGGAACTACTATTCTTAAAACTTTGATATACTTTTAAGCATTTTCTGAATCAGACCAATAAAGATGCCTCCTCCAGAATGGGGTCCACTTCCACAATGAAGCAGCACTCAAACAGAAAAGTATTTAATCATATGTTTAATGTCACACATATTCTTTTAGTATTTTTCTGAATTGGAGCCTAAGCATTCACAACTGTGTGCTCAGCCTGTGAGTGCTCATGGCCTGTGGTGAAGGGCCAAAGAACCTACAAGTGCCTTGTCAACTCACAGAAGTTTTTGCTCCAAATTTCTTATGACAGTGACCACAGGAACTTTGAGCTTATCCTTTATAAAACTAATAAGAGAAGAGAATACACTCATGGTCATTAAACGTCCTGTTTAAGCAAAAAGCTAAAGACAGCTAGAGAAGCACTATGAGGGAAGATGGGGAGAACATGTGGAAAACATGTGTTCAGCATGTCTCTCTTAGCCTGGCCCTCTGGCCTTTCCAAACTAGAAAAACAACATTATGAAGCAGCAGTGTCAGAAGCATGAAAGGAGAGATGGGAGGGCAATAACCCAGGTGAGAGGGGGTGAATGTGGAGGAGGAGACATGGCTTATAGCTTTAGGAAGTGGAGGAGGGGGACAGCAGAGAAGAACTTTTCCAGGGGAAGGGGGTGAGTGTGACTTCAGTGACCAAAATGGCAATGCAAGGCTGGGGTGAGGAGTCCTTCTGACCCGTGTCAAAGAGCCTGTGCTTTGATGGCAGCCTGGGAGACCCAAGCACAGACAGTACGTCCTGGGAGAGGGCTGCAAGAACCACATAATAAAGTGTTGCAGTAAATAGCCCTTTTGGTACAGCTGTCATCCAAAGGCTGTTATCCTTCAGAGGCATGACAGAATGAACACACATTCAGTACACTAGCAAGGGGGTGATCAACCTCACTAGCCATCCTGGCTCTAGCAGGGTCCCTCAGATGTATTGTGTGTGGTACAACTGTATGCCAAAGGCCTTACATATGGCTGGTTTACACAGAAAGTTTTAGAAGTACATACTGTTTACTCAAGGGACTGGATTAACTTCTGCAGAGCTATTCTGGTCCACCTGTAAACACATGGACTAAAGGGCCTTATGAAAAGTAGTTACTGTGTGTTTCCAAGTGGCACCTTTTAAAACCTGGATATCTTGTGTTATGAATGCTGGGGGTTTGTTTTGGTTTCTAAGTACCAAAAATGACAGGATCATGCTATACAACTACTGGATACAGTTATTTTTTCCCCCAGTTCAAAGCTGTTTTTTCCCCACCAGTCCCCTAGGGCTGAAAAAGTTGTGTGTTAAACTTGCAGTACAAACTGCTGCTGGCAATTGCCCTCATCCCAATGCCCTTGCTTAGATGAATAGCAAGGTCTGTATGGGACTGACCAAGGGAGAGGGGAGAGGGCTGTGGTGCTCCCAGGCCTGCTTACACAGGAGCCTCACAGACATCAGCCCAGGCACATCTACAGCTTCCTTACCTGCTGAGAGTGACACTGATGGCATTCTAGGAGCTCCTACACGTAGGATGGTCATGCCTAGTTTGAGGATGGCCTTCACACTGCACCTGGGCTGTGGTCTCAGATTCACCATCCACACATAGACAGTAGATTGTGCCTTCAGGTTGCCTCAGGGCACCCCTCGAAGGACAGTCTAGACTTACCCAAAGGGACTGAGCCTGGAATTAGCCATTAGCTCTGTTTTCTAAACTATGACTTTGACGTAAAGCAAGAAGATTTTGTAGTAAAGGGGGAAAAAAAGCAGGAAGCTGGGGGGTGGGGGGAGGGGGGGAATGAAGCCAGAGTGTGTTTGCAGCTGCTGGCCATCAAATTTCAATTCAATCAACATGACTGAGTTCCAGCTCCTGAAAAAGAGAGCTTTTGACGACATATTGACATAGCCTGAACTACAGTGGTCCAAGTGGCAGTGATATAATTATAAGGATTATATTTAATACTGCACTTAGAAATGAAGGCCTGAAACACTGTGACACTCTCTCTCTCCCTAAAAGCTGGCCAAAGTATGTCCTAGGAACCATTACGGTAATACACAAAGTTGGTAGGAAAAAAGAAACGTCAGAACTGAAATCGTTATAAAAGGGGATCATGTGGCTGGCAGCTCAGGTCTGCTGGGAGTTGAGCAGTGAGGAGGAAAAATGAGTGTGAAAGGAAGGGCAGTTGGATTTGCAGGAAAAATGGCAAGTAGTTTTTAAAAGTACAGAATTAACTGGTTTAGGGAAATAAGTCAATTGATAATTAATACACTACTTACTTGTAAATTTGGATTCATTTTCTTAGCATGTGGACTTCAGCCAGGCTGAGGCCTGTTTGTTGAACAAAGACCAAACCCTGCAAATATTTCTTGACTTGCTTAATTCGACACATCTTGATTTCAGTGCGATTACCCATGTGTGCACAATTAAGCACACGCATAAGTGTTTCCGGGAACTGGGCCACGGAGGTAAGCGGACGCATGTTGAACACCAAGTCTATCTAGCTTGGAAGGACGTCGAACCAAAAGCTTTCAGAGGAGCAGAGAGAATGCATTTCTTTGGAAAACAAAATAATTGACTATAAACCAGCATAATGATCAGAAATAAAAGGCCTGATCCTACATTAGGCTGATGTTCCACAGTGCCACATCCACAGTATTTCCCATAGGCGGTTTCAGGAGGGGCAAATCAGATCATAATCAAGACTGAAACTGCAGATGTTGAGATGCCACAACAATGAGGAAAAGGGAAAATAAAGGAAAAAAGAGTGAGGGGAAGGGGAAGGGGAAGGGGAAGGGNAAAGGAAAGGAAAGGAAAGGAAAGGAAAGGAAAGGAAAGGAAAGGAAAGGAAAGGAAAGGAAAGGAAAGGAAAGGAAAGGAAAGGAAAGGAAAGGAAAGGAAAGGAAAGGAAAGGAAAGGAAAGGAAAGGAAAGGAAAGGAAAGGAAAGGAAAGGAAAGGAAAGGAAAGGAAAGGAAAGGAAAGGAAAGGAAAGGAAAGGAAAGGAAAGGAAAGGAAAGGAAAGGAAAGGAAAGGAAAGGAAAGGAAAGGAAAGGAAAGGAAAGGAAAGGAAAGGAAAGGAAAGGAAAGGAAAGGAAAGGAAAGGAAAGGAAAGGAAAGGAAAGGAAAGGAAAGGAAAGGAAAGGAAAGGAAAGGAAAGGAAAGGAAAGGAAAGGAAAGGAAAGGAAAGGAAAGGAAAGGAAAGGAAAGGAAAGGAAAGGAAAGGAAAGGAAAGGAAAGGAAAGGAAAGGAAAGGAAAGGAAAGGAAAGGAAAGGAAAGGAAAGGAAAGGAAAGGAAAGGAAAGGAAAGGAAAGGAAAGGAAAGGAAAGGAAAGGAAAGGAAAGGAAAGGAAAGGAAAGGAAAGGAAAGGAAAGGAAAGGAAAGGAAAGGAAAGGAAAGGAAAGGAAAGGAAAGGAAAGGAAAGGAAAGGAAAGGAAAGGAAAGGAAAGGAAAGGAAAGGAAAGGAAAGGAAAGGAAAGGAAAGGAAAGGAAAGGAAAGGAAAGGAAAGGAAAGGAAAGGAAAGGAAAGGAAAGGAAAGGAAAGGAAAGGAAAGGAAAGGAAAGGAAAGGAAAGGAAAGGAAAGGAACCTGGAGATGGTTTCTAAAGCAACAGAATCCTAAATAAATGGTCTGATTTTCCAAAGTGAAAAACATAAACTGAACAGCCCATGCAGCATTTTTGCCAACTGTCACTGAGGTGGTATTTCTAAAATCTGGTGGAATGACTCATCCCAGAACAACAACTGTTGCCAACAAGGTCTTTCCTTCAGGTCTAGATATTTGAATAAGAGAGATACAAAAACAAAATAAACAGAAGAATCAGGGACAGCTTCTTGTCTTGAGAAGGGGTTCAACTCTGAAGCTGCCTGTGAAGTCATCCACTCTCCAAGGTGCCTCCTCAATCTACTGTGTAGGCATCCAGGTGATCCTCTGGGCCAGGGAAAGGATTGAGTAAATCTCCTGTTTGTTAAACTAAATTCTTCCTTTGGCATCTTGTTGCCACCTCTCACACCATGGATATGTGCAGGATGCATCTTCCTGATCCATTCTGCCCTCAGAAGTATGACCCTGCCAACAGGTAGCACAGTCCTCAGGTGGTTTGAGACAGACACCCTTAAACCCCGTGGGAGCAGGCCTGGAGCAAAGACTCCACTGTTGTGCAGTAACTAAACACAGCCCTGTCAGCACCAATGAACGCCCTTCTTTGGCTAGTACAGAATGCAACGATTTCAAAGATGCTTTCTGAAGCAGTGTGATTTTGCTGAATAATTTATGTCTTTGAGTCTTCTGAAAATGAGCAGCATACACTTTGGTGCTGCAATAATACTATTCAGTGGAGACAGTGCACATTATGTTCAGTAAGCTCATTGCTTAAACACTGTTGCCATGACTATAAGAAAGTGATTATACTATTGTTTACAAGAGATTCTTAGTAAGTCATTACCACAGTAGCCAGAGTTTGCCTCAAGTCAAAATTTTTCAGAAGAAAAAAAATAATCTCACAGGTATAATTAACTTTGTGATCAAGATAACCCATTAAAAGGCTTTGGAAACTGAATACATCCTACAGTGAGGAATGAAAATAAGTAAGGCTCACCAGTGTCTCAGGACTGTTGACTTACTTGTCTTCTGACTGTTTCATGGGTAAATTCCATTGAGAAGAAAAGCCTGGCTAACTAAATAACTGTTATAACTAATTTTTTAATTTCTAGGGCAAGCACCAATATAGGAGTTCAACTGTGATGGGTAATGTTATAAAAACAAACCACTTTGTACAAAATGTAAGGGGGAAAAAAAGACTTTAAAATTTTGACTTAGAAGAAACATTTGGGATTATGAAATATGGCTTTTCAAAACTGGATTGAAATCAATACCCAGAACACTTAGTTCTGAATCCTCTAGAGCATATACATGTACAAGAGTCCAGTACATGACCTCTTTATCTCAATAATGTGCTGATGATCAATAGTTTCCAAAACTAAGAAGCAATTCTGAAGCTGTCGGAAAGTCATCCCCTCATTTCCTATGATCAGTAACAGGCCAGGAACACAAAGCAAAGAGATGATTAATAGAGTGCTGGACTAGGAGTCAGGAAATCTGGGCTCCGTTCCCAGCTCTGCCACTGACCTGCTGTTTGGCCTTGGGCAAGACACTTGACCTTTCTGTGCTTCTGTTCCTCCTTCCATTCTTTGTCTATCTTGTCTCTTGAGGCACTGAGCTATGCAGGGAAGGGCACAGATCTCACTGGGTGTTTGTATAACACCTACTCTAGGGAGGTGGCTGCAGAGATCTACAATAAAGCCAGGGTACCACCAGAGTGACTCTTGCACAATAGCATGTTTTGTTCCAAAACAGAATGGCCATGATGAATCCTCTTGGCTTTTCATCTGCTAGTCCAGGATCTTACCAAGCCTTTTAGCCAGCTTCAGGCTCAGGCAGCAGGTAAATTGGTTTGCAAGATCTACATCCTCACTTGTCAGAAGCACTTTCACATTGATTCCAAATTGGTACTAATTTCTCTCCACCTTGATTCAGCTCAGTTTGCAAGCACATCAGAATTATAACTGAGTGACATAGATAAAAATAGCTACAGGAGCCATTTCTGAATACAAGGACTTTCTTCAGGGAAATGCCAACACCTGTAGGTGAAACCACAGGCATGAGGGTGTTTTCAAATTAAAACTAAAATAAATTATAATTTTTAGGTAAGTGTGTTGGAATTTTGCATAAGTTATTCAATTAAGCATATTTCTCAGTTTTTCTCACCCTGACCCATAAATGTGAACCATCCTCCATTACTACCAGATGGGAGGCAACCCATGCAGGGCAAGGTGGCTCTCACCTACTTTCATTGGGGAGTAGCTGCAGCCTCAGAGAGACCTGATGGCTTGTGTATATGCTCACAGCTCCAGTCCTACTCTGCTCCCAGTTAGCTGAAGCATCAAGTATATGAAACTTGGACATAGAAGAATTAATTGGGAGATTAATTTGAGCACATATTTGATGCAGAATCAGGAGCAAGTAAATCAAGAAAATATAAAGCATACACATTCATGATTATGAAGAAAGAGTAAAAAAATGCTTTTCTCTGCTAAAAAGAAGGGTCACTGCCACATCTTGTGCTTTTATTGTGAATATTGGCAACACGGTGCCATGAAAACCTAGGTCTGGAATCATGTGATTATGTAAAAGACTCATTCAGGTTTGTATTTCCAATACTCAGATCTGTGGGTCAAAGGCTGAAAAGGTGATTTGAAGCTCCTCAAAGGCTTTGTCAAATCAAACATTCAAAACTCCTGTTTTAGGCTCCATCAATAATGAATTTGGCTTCTGAGCAATAAAACTCACCATCACATCTCAATTCACTTTACAGAAGTGATAAATAGTATCTTTCATAGAAGAAACTGAGGTTTATGGAAGTGAAATAACAGGAGTAATCTGTTGAATAGATCCTAGAGTCAAAGTGGAAACACTTAGATTTTAGTTTACAGCATGGTCACCTAAAAGCTGTTGCTTGAGAGTTGCAGGTATTTTGGTTTAGGTATTAGTGTTGGCACTACAGTACAAATATGGACTGATTACCTGCATCTAAAAATACTTTGGAAGAACCAGACAGGGTATAACAAATTTACAAGTTGGCTCTCAAGTGGCTATAGGAAGCTTTTCAATGGGAATCTGGGGCTAAATAGGTTATGCTTTTATTTTAAAGAAACAAAAAAAAAGGCACAGAAAAAAATCTGTATCTTAGTACTGCTAAGTTGAAAATTTGATCCAAATCTCACTCAGCACCAGCTCCTTCTTTTCTGCAGCCAAGACTACTGCCTCTTTCACTGCTCAAAGCTGTTCCAAACTGAAGCAGCATGATATAGGTAAGACCCTTTCTAGATTTACAGATGGTGATTAAGATTTGTAGAAAAATACAGACCTGTCAAGAATCCCATCAGCCTCATCCTACTCCTGCTGGGAGTACCACCACTGGGAATTCATACAGGGGAATACTGACACGCAGACACCAGAGAGAGGTCAAAGAACAAAGAAGTTGTTCTTCTCTTCAGAGCAGCCAGGTGGCTAAAGCTCCTCTAGGCACCATGCAGCTGATTGTGTGCCCTCTAAGGTGTTAGATAGTGGTTGCTTCAATCACCTGCTTGAATTCCAGGATGTCATGGTGTCAGGTCATTTTCATGTAGAGTTGATCCTTCAGCAGAACCCAAGGTCCCATGTGCTAGTGAGACTGTACCATCAGAAAAACTAAAGCATAGAACAAAATAGTGGCACAGCAGGAGACATTTGCAAGACCACAGAGATAGTTTCTGGCAGAGCTGGCACCTCTGTGCCAGTGCTTTGTTAGCTGGAGCAGCTTGCCAGCTTCCAGCTCCTCCAACACCTCATAGGGAGTGCAATACAAATGAAGCAGTGGAGATACCACCCTTCCCAAAGTTGTCAAAAGGCCCTGGATAGAGCAATTCTTTTCCAGTAATGAGATAGTGGTGAAGTTCCAGTTTTATAGGGCAGCAGACTTAATAAGAAAAGCAAACTACAACTGGCCTCTGAAGACAATATCTTGGTAGAAGGGACTGTTGACAGCAGTTAGGAAGAGAGACACTGTGGCCTTTCTTAACCTGCTGACTAGCCTAACTGCTGGGGCTTTCTTTTGTCACTGCAGCCTTTCTTTTGTCACTGAACCCCACATACTCCTTCTGCAGGGAGTGTTCTTTGCGAGGGGAGAAGTACCAATAGCGATGCGAGTCAAAGTTTTGGCAAAATAGTTTTTCTGACTCAGACATATCTTTGTAAGGTTCAGATTTCCCCACAGAACAGCTCACATTTTTGCTGGAGTCACACTTTTCAAAGTAGAACAAACAAAAGCTGAATATCACTTTCCTTTGTTGTGGTGCTACACAAAAGGGACTCAATTTGAGTACTTCAGGGGATGCAAGAGCTCTGTCAGAGGACATGCCATAACAGCCACGGATGTTAATAAGCCCATGGGTTGGCCTTGGAGAGCACATCAAGTCCAGGCAGAGACATTGTTCCTCTGCTCACTGCCTACGGAAACTTTGGTGGTGGAAACAGTCTGTTAAACAGTTTCAGAATGGAGGAGACTTTCATTAAATGTATTCAAAGCTGAAAAAGCTTTAAAGGGCGCAAGTGATTTGATGGGAGAGCTAGGCCTGAAAAGGCTCCTATATACTAGCATAAATGTAACAAATTCACTTGGTGAAATCCTCATTAAAAACAGCTTCTATGCAGCTTCCAGGCAGTCTTCTTGATTATGGTCTGGAAAATATTCTCACAGCTAAGGGGAACAAAGATTTTTAAATGGCACCCATGTCCATCCAAAGCAAATGGCTCTCAGCAGGCCAGAGGGCCCATAACAGCAGATCAGTGTTTTCCACCCACACAGGCAATGTGACTTACTTCTTTTACCTGACTCAGCTACATAAATTGTGACTATCAGAACACAGCTTTGCTCCTGCAGAAGCCCAAGGAGCAGAGAGCAGTCCTTTATCTCACAAACAGAACATTTCCATTGCTTTGGCACCAAACTTTGTGTCAGTGAAAAGATTGTACTCTAGCTTTGCAGAATGGTTTGTGCTTTAATCCACCTATCCTCACCACACCATAATGTCACTTCACCCCATAGCTGGTCACCTTACCCTGCTTGCATCAGAGCACTTCCAAATGTTATGTACATCCACCAAAACTGCAGGTATTTCTGCAGGGTACCCTGGCAGCCAAGCAGCAAACAAAACAAAGAACTTGGGAGATGGGGGTAAGTGTCAGCTTGGGCAAAGATACCAGAGCACAATCATTCCTTTTAAAACACTTAAGGATCTTTAACACTAGCACAGAGGAGGCCAAACCTCAGCAAACACAGTGTGGATCATTAAAAAAAAAAAAAAAAGGAAAAAAACAAACAAACAAACAAACAAACAAAAAAAAAAAAAAAAAAAAAAGAAAAA